>JAAGAY010028425.1:0-30136 GCA_011801015.1 Ardeotis arabs | reverse complement strand
GCAGCAGGATATACCAGTACTAGCAAATGAAAATTTGACTTGAATTTACTCTCTGTTTGGTCTTAGCAAAACATCACTCTGGAAATATGATGGCAGTCAAAAATTCAGACTTTGAAAGCATGCTTGTGTGACTCTTCATGTATGTTGGTGGTCAGCTCAGTGAGGACAGGGAGAAGTCATTCTGATTGGTTATAGTTGTGTTTTAATTTAGAGGTATTGTTCTGACTTCTTGTTTTTACTAACTTAATTCATGCTGATGAGTTTGGGTGTTAGGTAAAAACTTCCCTTTCTAAAATACGGGTTCTGTAAAAGTTAAGTCTTCCATCCTTCTTTTATGGTGACTTCTTGTCCCTCAGAGGAGAAGCACCAATATAGTTTACAAACCACAATTTTTTAATGTCTGTTTTTGTGATGTTATACCATTTAAGACTGCCATTATGAAATTAACTGAAATTGCTCTGTTTCAGTTATAGGAAAAATCTATGACTATGGTATAGATATGTGGTCTGTAGGCTGCACACTATATGAACTTTATACAGGAAAAATACTCTTTCCTGGCAAAACCAATAACCATATGTTGAAACTAGCCATGGATCTCAAAGGCAAGATGCCTAACAAGGTAAGAAAAATAAGTAGATTATTTTTAATTAATATCTGAAACGGCTATAATGAACAGTAGAACACACTTTCTTTTTTCTTCCTGAATTCTCTTTCTTATCATATACATCTTCTCTTAACAGCCAGTAAATATCAGACATTACTCAGACTGTATAATTAATATTGATTTTAAATCTTATGAAGTGAAAGTGTACAGCTTTTTTTCATAGACTAAGTATAAAGTGAAAGCAGAAACCTTCTAAGCATTGACCTGAAAAAAAATGCGTAAGTCAATGGAAGACACTGTGTCCTTTTTCGACTGGGTTGAACTGTATTTTTTTAATTCAATCTAGACATTTCTTATTATCCTTTTGATAATTGCAATAGATTAGTAGACATTGATGCTAATTGTGGAGTTTGTAAGACACAGAGAACTTGCCTGAGACTCTTGCCTCTCCCTCCTTTTCCAGATGATTCGAAAAGGTGTGTTCAAAGATCAGCATTTTGATCAAAATCTCAACTTTATGTACATAGAAGTAGATAAAGTGACAGAAAGGGTAAGTCTTTAGTGTGTCGACTAACGTGTTACTTTTTCCCAAGCTTTCCTACTATTATGATCTTTCAAAAGTATCTTGACATCTTAATTAAAAATAAGATTTTATAAACTATTAGAATGTCCTTTTGCAGCAGTATGGACAGGTTACATATTTATAAACTGGCAATGGATATTTTTGTTATGGTTTAGGAACACATCGAAGAGAAATCCAAGTTTAATCTTCATAGGTATACAGGATATCCCCATATAATCTATCCTTAAATGACTAATAAAAGAAATTCTACCTTCATTTTAGAGAAGGATGTCCAACTTGAGTATGCGGTGCTTATGTTGTTAGGAGGTCACTATTACTTTCCATATCATTTTAGTATAGCACATGCGACAGGGCTCTGTGCAACCTGATCTGTTTGAAGATGTCCCTGCTCACTGCAAGGGGGAGTTGGACTAGATGACCTTTTAAAGGTCCCTTCCAACCCAAAACATTCTATGATGTATCAAGAATCACAGAATTAGTGGTCAGATATGGGAACTTTCCATGTGGAACTTTGATGTTCTCGGTTATCTGGGATCTTATTTTCATGTGTGCACCTGCTCTTGGTGAAAGATGGAGCCTGGCCTACCCCTGGCAGAGTTATTTCCACTCTTTTCCTTTGCCTGCATGAGGATTTGTGAGGCCATATGATGACGAAGGGCATTGCTGATCAGACCAGAGATAACCCTGCAGAAAAGTTGCTGCTGAAGCTCTGTAAAAGGGAGAGGGGTTTTGTGCATTACTTCTGTTCTACAAGGCTGCCATTTTTGTATTTGTAGGAGAAAGTTACTGTTATGAGCACCATTAATCCAACCAAGGACCTGTTAGCAGACTTAATTGGGTGCCAGCGACTCCCTGAAGACCAGCGTAAAAAAGTACACCAGCTAAAGGACTTGTTGGACCAGATTCTAATGTTAGACCCAGCTAAACGGATTAGCATCAACCAGGCTCTGCAGCACGCCTTCATCCAGGAAAAAATTTAAACCAGATGAAGAAGTTCAAAGGGTTTGAGTAATTAAGATACAAAGACTGAAGAAATTTCACAACAGTTATTAATGTATATAAACATAAATATTTCCCCTGCAAAGTTGAGGAAGAAATGATACATTTGAATTAACATCAAGGCTGATATTTCTTTTAGAAATGTTAGAGTAATTCTGTTTTGTGTCTTATGTGAAAATTTTCACTGTAGAACTGTTTTAATTGCCAAGACTGCACAGAAGTACAATGCTAATGTATATGGTTGCAGTTCGTATATATTATAAAAAGAAAAAAAGCATCTGTTATAAAAAAAAAAAGAAAGAAAAAAAAAAAGAGCAGTAATACTGGGTGGTTGATTTGTTTTTAGCAGACTTGGCTTCATTTTTGTCTTTAAAAAATGGCCAGCATAAATGCTGTTTATATTCACATTTTCCTAGGTGTGTGTGTGCAGGCCACAGCAGCATGCCCTTGGTGTAGTCAGTGCCGAAGGGGGTCTGTTCCTTCTTGAGCCTGCCCGCAGGGATGGTCTCCTCTTTTAAAGCAGGTTGTGTACAACTTTCAGTACACTGAAGGTAAGCTAACCCATCAACATCACCGGTGTTTAAGCTGTTATTTTACTGGAACAACTGACAAATGAGAGACAATAGCATTGTGGCAGAATTCCCTGCATGTTTGATAAATGATCTTGTTTTATTTTCTGGCATTGCAACCGTGGCATAGTTACAACTTCTGTTCTGTTCATCACATTTAAAACTTTGAGAGTGCGCACTTGATGGATAGAGCGCCTTCAGTGTACTGTTTCTTATTACTTTAATTTTTTTTAATCAACTTGCTATAGACTTTGTATACATTTTGTTAAAGACAATTCACTATGACATAGAACCAATACTTAACAGAAGAGTTTTCATTTAGTAATTACATACGTTGGGATCTCATTCGAAAGACCTTATATCTAAAGGATAGATAGACAACATAATGAAATTTTTAACTATTTGTATGTCATTTTGAAAGTGTACTGCTTTATGCTAAAAGTGTTTCATTTGTTCATTGTTTTCATTATTTGTGATCATGTTGTCTTTCAATACAGGCATAAACCTTCCACTCTTGAACAAAGCAGCTGCTTTTTAAAAGCGGTAATTGCTTCTTTACCTTTTATTTCTTTTGTAAATGAAGCTTTTCTTTAAGAAATGTGACTTTAAAGTGTTGTCTCTTGCATAAAACAGTTGACACTTACTTATTGTAAAGTGAAGATTGTTCTGCTGCATGTAAAGTGGACCATGCAGACTTCTGTATGTTTTCAGTATGCATCATTAGATAATAAAGTCTTTTGTGAACAAGGCATTTGTAGCCATTTTTAAAAGAATCTGTCTTCAGTGATGGTAAATCAGGTAATTTGTAAGAACCGCTCCTGCATTTCTTATTAATCATTTAAATTAAGGGGGTTATTAAATGTTATGATCTTTGGGAGAGCTATAGGCTATGTTAATTAGATATATAATTATAGCTGCTTAAACAAAAGCAAAGCAAAAAACCCTACAGATAATGTCTGTCTGCTTTCATTGTAATGAAATTATTCCTGTAGGATGTGGGATTGTATTCAGGCTTTAACTAATGTTTGTGCTGTTTTTCTCACTTTTCCTTTTGATGGTGCTGAAAGAGAAAAAGGAAAGCGAATCACAGGCCTCTCAACGCCTACTCCATGGGTCTGATTTGCTGAGACACCAACTTCACCTTCCTAACAAGGTTATTTCTGACAGCATGTGTAGATAAACATTTAGCAACAAGTTAAAACAGCTTGAAACATTTGAATTGGTTATACAGCGTGAGGAAACCAGAATCAAAACTTTTCAGCTCCATACTGCTGTTTCATTGTTCTCTCTGACAATATTAAGAAGTTCATCTTTTAATTTTTATTAATATATTCTGAAAAACTGTGAAAACCCCAGTGGTTTCACATACTTTGTAATACTTCTTTGAACTAAGAAGGGTTTTTGTATCCATCTAGGTACATAATGGCAGCAATCATGCACTCTTAGTGCACTGAAGGATGGAAAAATGACACAAAGCAGTCATTCTGCTGGTGGGGAGTACCCCACCGAGGAGATGTAATGAACTAACTACGAAAACAAGCAGGAGATGGGTGGTTTTGTATGCCTATTTGGAACCTTCAACCTGTCTCTTCTCAATTTATATTGTAAAATTCTTAATGAAAAATAATCTCTCCTTATTTCCACATATTAAGGTGTCTTGTTCATACAGGAAATAAATAATAAATAATTGTTAAAAGCTTTCACATTTGATGAAATACTAGTTGCTTGCTAGTTAAATGCAGAAAGTAACTTGCACTTTTACAACATAGGCAGCACTACTGAGGGCAATTTTACACAGATGTAGTAATAGCTTACCCTTTCTGTTGCTTTGTACTTTATTTTTAAAATAGGAATATAAAACAATGAAATGAGTTGGTGATACAGAAACAAAGCAGTAGAAAAGATGCCCCTTAATGCCTACAGAACTGTTTAAAGCTATTCTGGAGAAGCATAAAGTTGCTCGTTTACTTGTTCTTTGTGTTGTAGGTGCAGCTCAAAAGAAGATGATGGCTACCAGAAGACATGAACAAAGGTTTCTGTCCTATAAAAGATATGAAAAATACTCTTCATGTAGTTCTGTCTTAATCTTTTGATTTCCAGCATTCCAATTTAGAGTTGATTAACACTGCTGCAGTACTGATAATTCCTGACACATACTTAACTGTGTTAGAATTTGTTACATAGATGTGCCTCTTTCATTTCTGGTTGAAGCGATTTTCTTACTGTGATTAAATGTCGGTAAATAAGCATTGCTGTTTTTTCTTAAAATGATAGAATGATCAGTACAAAACCTATGAAATCTAGCAAATATTTAAGCAGATGATACACTTTTTTCTTTAACTTCTGCAGGTTCATTATTTATTTTAATTCTGTCAAACTTTATTGTTGATACAGAGACTAGCTGACAGGTTATTCAAAGCAAGTGGATTTCAGTCCTCCATCCAGTATCAGCTTCAGCTGATACTAGTTGTTGGCAACAATAGAAAACTTTTAGTTGTGGCTTCAGAAGCCTTTGGAATGAAGGACTTTTTGACACTGTTCAGGAGCCTCTCCAGTTTTAGGCAATAACCTGTCCCAGTAGCCTGTGGTCTCAGGAGAGCAGAGTAGCCGGTAGTGCCATTGCAGTCAGCTAAATTCCAGCAGTTACAATTGGTTCAAACAGAACAGTTGTGCAACAGAGTGTTTGTGTTGAACTATTTCTCAGTTGATCTAAGAGGGAGGATAATTTATCTCTTCCTCCAGTACATGAAGATGTAATTTGTATCTTCACCTGAGGTCCTATGTATAGAAAGTTTGTCTAAATCTGCTGTGCTGATTTGTTTCCTTCTCCCTCGTGGTGACGAGGAGCTTTACATTTAACAAGCTTAGTCTGCCAAGCATTCAGAAAAAGCAAGATATACCAGCCCTACGCAGTTAGAATGTGTTTTTACTACCTTGGTGTATACTACTAGAATTTAAAAATTAAATTCTTTTTAAGAGTTCTTGATGGAACGTAACGATTCCTTTAAAACTTTTTTTAATAATACTTTATCTCCATGTATAGGGTAAGTGGCATTAAACCTCTGAAGAACCTTTTTGTCTATATTGACCCGTACACAGAAGGCAGACCAGTCTGTGGTACTACTGGAGACAGAGGGATCTTCGACAGTATGTGTGAAATTGTAGCTTGGGTGGAGGATGTTGGGAAGTGGCAATTGCTTGAAATTAATAAAGTATGCTGAAAACTTACTTGCATCCTGTCTTCTGTTGTGTTTACAAATGTCATACTGCGAAGCTGCTAACTATATGAACAGTTTTTAAATACAGTAAAACCAATGTGTAGTTCTTTGAATGAAGTTGTCTGCTGAGATATCAGAGATATTAAAGAATCAGTAAAAAAAAAAAAAATCTTGAATATGTGTAAAATGGAGCTTTTGTTGAGTTGCCTCTCTCCTGGTTGTGGAAGCCCAGTGAAAGCCAAAGAATTCATGTGGATTTCACTTTGGTTTTCCCCAGGGCTTTTTTTGTTCTTTTATAGGGAGGTACTAGCCTGTGTGAGTTAGGGGATGAAAGAATTGCATTGTGTTACAGTAAAGGGAAGCCAGATACATTTATAGATTAATCTTTACAAGAAAAACATGAGGCTAGTCAAATGGGAGAAGCAGCATGGTGAAGCAGGATGGAGTGTGTATTTTTATTTCTTAGTATGTGAATTATGTATCAAATTATTAATCTAAGTGTATTGGTTATACTTATTATGTGGGTACAGAAGCGAAACTACAAAACGTGTCTCCTAGACTTTCGGGTCTTAGATGAACAAAAGTAAATACTTAAATAACTAAAACTTAACTTAAACTTTTGACTTTCTCGAAATGGAAAACTGGGCCTTTCCCTCCGTTATACACCTTTTGAACACTTCATTGTCTCAATTATTTCCTCATAAACACTGATTCTGGTGATTGTGGTCCAGATCTTTCTGTAAAGTAAGTATTGGCTAATTATTCATAAAATAGTGAAAACACATGAATACTTAAAAGATTCAGTGTTCAGTTTAAGTTAATTAACTGAACTACGACAAGCCACAGTAGACTTGTCCCTTTGGATAGGTAGATTTATCATAGAATGTATATGTTACCAGGCAGAAGGACAATTTCTTAGAGGAAGAATGCAGATTAATTTCTGCATTGATGGGAAGACCGGTAACCACCGGTAATCTGTTCTTGACATTCTGCATATCGGCTTTCCTAACAGCTCTGCAGCTGCTCTTAACTTCATCACTTGCAAAACTCCCTGGCTAAATGTGGGGGTTTTTAGTTTGCACAAGCTAGAAATATGGGCACTTCATTCCTTGCATCCTAACTGGAGTATAAGGGTCTAAAAATAGATTGGTGCAGCTTCTTCTGCACATAACAAGGAAAATGTTCTGAGAGAGGACAGTAGCCTGTCTTGTAGGCTGCTGGGGATTACAGTGATGTAATGGGAGGACAGCAGCACCTATGGAACAGGTAGTGCAGGCTGTGCAATTCCCATCCTTGGAGGCAGTCACCACTGGACAAGGTGTCACCTCTGCAGCTGGCCTTGCTTAGAGCATGGGTGACCTATAGAATATGGACTGGAGAGGACCACCATGATTTAGGGGGTTTTTTTCTGTCATTCATAAAGGTTCACTAGCAGCATTGATTTTTATGCTAGAGTCCTTGTGATGAATGAGGGGTTTTTGTTCTAAAACAATAAAAATGTTTAAGTCTTATCCTTTCATAAGTCCTCACTGTTGCCATAATTCTCACCCACTGTATGCAAACCTCAGTTAGAATGAGTAGGAGAATATTCTTCCTGCAATTTATTGAATTTGAGCTGAATCCCAGCAAAGCGTAAGAATGGTCCTGAACACATTAAAAGAAGGAGCAGTAGAACTAATATTAATGATTTTTGACAAAAACAAGTTTCTTCTGCAAATACTCGACAGCAACTTTGAGCTGTCACATCCGGCAAGCTGTGAATTTATCTGTATTCTTTCTACTCTTAAACTTTGTTCTCAAAAGAGGAAGCTGGCCTTCAAATGCTACATATAAAAGGAGCTTTGCCTTATCCAAATACACCTAAATCTCAGACATTCAAAAAATCTATTTCCTGTGTTAAAATGAAGCTGATCCTAAAAACATTATCCAGATGAGTTACTCAGTATAGAACAGCCCTATGGTTGGGCTGTAGTCTTTCCATGGGAAAGAAAAAAATGTTCTGGTCAACTAAAGCCAAGCTGATCTTCATACCATGCTTAGTTGTGTATCTAAGAGACATCCAGAAATTCCATACATGTTTTTACGGAATTTAGTCTGGATTTAATAGCCAGACAGATAAGCCAGCTGTCTGAATCTGGAAAAGGCAGCATTCACTCCAGCCTCTCAAAGGAAGGTGTCTCACCATGGCTGAACAAGAAGACTGCAACCACTCTTCCTTCAAATGGTCTCCTACGCTCAGGAAAACAGCAGTTTAGTCACTCTTTCTGGGAGTTTTTAAGTTAAATCTGAAACACGTACATTTTTTTCCCCTAGGAGGCTTAAATTAAATAAATCTGGCAGAGCAAATTGAGGCATGGAATTCTCTGCCTCTTTTAGAGAACATCCATGCACTCTGACAGGACAGGAACAGGTGCTTTCACAACCTGACCCAAAATGCTCTGCTAGCTCCTTAAAGCTGATATACCAAGTTCATTCCCATTTGCAAGTAATTAATCTAGTTCTGTTCATAAAGGCTTAATAAAAAAAAAATCAGCTATGTTTACATGAGAATCCCAAATAATGCCGTGATCAATATGCTTTTCTCTTAAGGTTTTTCTTCTTTAAAAATAATCCAAAAATTCTCTTACCATGTGGTAAGTTGTGCAGTAGTTGCATATATGCAATTAAGAGCAATTTCAGTCGTCTCACAGAAGAAAGATCTGCACACCTGAAGCAGCAGCCAAATTTTAACATGACAAAACCAAGCTAAATTTATGTGTGGGAAGCTCCTGTACACAGACAGAGAAATGAAGACAATCTAAACACATACTTAATGGAAACAGCCCTCTTCTAGACAAAAAAAAAAAAAGATAAAATAAAGTACGTAATTTACTCATAAACATTTCAGGAGGTTTTCTTGGAATCGTCATCATAGTTCTCCAAAATCCAAGGGTCCACAGGAACATGTTCTAGTCCTAGAAGGGAGTAAATGTATTTACTTAAATCACATATGTATCTGATTTACAAGGCCATCCATTATTTGCTCTCCGGCAACAGTCAAGCTATCAGTAAGCTATTTTACAGATTATTCTATTTACACCAAGGTGAATATGAGTAATTCCACTGGCTTCTGAAAAGCTTCAGCCAGTTTTAGGCAGTTGGAATGTGGTCCGGAGACTCTGAAGCCGTGCCACCACTTGTACACTGTTTCAATGTATTTATGCGCAGTCATACAACTGTAATTAACACGCAGTCTGCGTGCTACACTTTATTACTGTTTTACAAATATCTGAAAAAAAGCTGTAATTGTAGAAAGGATAAGCCCTTTGAAGGACTGTTATTTGCTGGCTTGTTTTATAAAGAGGTCTTACAAAAGTCTCAAGATCCTGGCACATAAAATGAATGAAATTTTATTTATTTATTTATTTTTTAAATATAACTCCATTATATCCATTCCAATGAGGTATTAACCACCACTTCTAAACACTTCTAAACACACCACTTCTAAGAAAACTCTTACTGACTGAACTTACAAACTACACTAAACCAGCAATGCTGAAGGAGACTCACTCACAACAAGTAGGAATTCAAGAAATTAATGTTTTTCAGTATTAATGCATTTCAACTTTGCCATAGTAAGACAGATATTCTATTTTTTTGACAAGACAAAGCTTACTCATTACTGAGCTCTTTCTGAAGAGGTTTGGTCCTTTATTGTTCCTCTATAAGGGTAGGAGGCAGCTGTATTTGGTGTCTGCAAGGCTGAAGTTGCTAGAACAATCGAATGAGAGCTCGGTTCAAAGCAAAAGGAAGATCTCGTCATGGGCATATGCTTCAAGTTTAACATCGTGGGCATCTCGGTGCTCTCTGGAGCGTCACATAATGCTCTAACGTCCTTTGCGGCTGAACTGCCAGCGGTTGGGTGTTCCACTACACACCTGCCTGTCCCACAGCACTGGCAAACACATTTTGAACAGCTCTGCTTATGCGTACAGCAGCTGGAATTTTTTTCTTGATTAAAAGCTGTCTGAAGACCCGCAGAACAAGACAGCCCTGCCTGCCTGATGCATGGACTTTGAAGAAATAGGTCGATTGCTGACAACCATCAGGGGAGAAGCTGTGAGGTCTTAGTCTTCTCCTGCAATGTAGGCAGATGCTGCATTCCTTCCACTTCCAGTAGATGAGAGAACAATTTCACATCAGAGCCTTCTGGGAACAGATCAAAACATAATTTGCGGTTATCCTATTTTGAGAGGACCACCTTTTTAAAGACTAATGAGTGGTGGGGGCAGGAGGAGAGAGGGACTTTTTTTTTTCATGTCTGGATATTAGTTCTTTAGTTGTTTACTACTGCTTATGGCTTTTTAATTTCAAATTAATGCTTTTGAAATATTTAGGCAAACCATCATTTATCTTTTTATTTACAGATACATTACTTTCTTCCATTAAAAGATTGTCCTCGGTGTCTCTGTGTCACAGTTTTGTAACCCAAACAACATTTGGAAACAGAGCCAGAACCTTCAATAATACGTTAGTAGCAGGCTGAAAGTTAGAAATAACAGCTTCCATTCTAGTATTGAAAAATATCCCGCTCTTCTTTTGTCCCGCAGATTACCTTTGGTGTCTGCTGAAGATCAGTATAAGATGCTGTTTAATATTCATTCACATTATTTCCCACTGCCTGATTAGCAGCAAAGAAGTTGAAGAATTACCACGTGAGCTGGAGTTTCTATTGGAGGCTTACTGGTGTGTCTGAGGAAGGACAAAAGATGGAAATAAACCAGAGATTTAGTTTAGAGTAAGAAAATGTACTAAAGGTAAATTAGTGGCCCCACTGAATCCAGCAAAGATCTTGTCCTTCGTTGTATTCTGTATGCTAAGGGTGCAGATGTTGATATTCCATGTCACAAGGAGGAAAGCAGTACTCTACTAGATTTATTTGGTATTTGCTGCTATTTTGATTTAAACATATATTAAATGTGGTCTAACACCTCAGACTGGTTTTCAGTGCCTACAAGCAACTAAAACCCAGCTCTGCTTCCCTCATTCAAGTATAAATGCAAGATTGCTATTTTTATTAAAATATCAAAAGCTGAATGTCATGCTGAGTTACCTATCTTCTGTTTTTCTTTTCAGTGTTACATATTCAACCTGCAATTCATTGACTCTACTGTAAAAAAAAATGTAAACTGAATTTTATTTTTAAAAAGTTATCCTGCGTTCCTTATCTTCTTCATGAAAATCAGTGTTCCCAAAAGGAACATTCATTCTTGTAGTCTACATGAGCCATGTTCATCTCCAAAGACTGAAACCAATTATGTGTAATAGATTTCAAAGTTCCTCCGGGACTACCACAAGAAGGTGCACACCTAATTTAGCTTCTTGTGCTCCTCGGGCCAGGGGGAGGTGAAGGGAGGCAGAGGGCCTTTTCTGTACTGTTCCTCCTGGATTCACAACACAGGATGTATTTTTGCTTCTCTAATACACCAGTTACAGAACAAAGCAAACACCAGCATAGACCAAGATATCAAAATATAGGTAACAAACTGCCACCAATGTATCACTTCCTAGGTTTCCCTGCTTTTTCCAGGTGACACTCCACAAAATAAATTTTTCTGTGGCAAAGCACAGTCTTCTTCAGAGTATATGTTGCAATGTTATGAATTAAAAACTACCCAAACTGTGGTAACGCAGCTAGATACTGGGCAAAAATAACAAAAACTAGAGCAGTCTTGTTTTGTTTTAGAAAGTATTGTAGGTTGAAACTCCCTTGTCCCAATAACCAGGAGCCTAGTGCCCTGTGGCAAATACAGAAGAAAATAAAGTGGTATCAAGGTGTTTATCTGCAATAGGAATGGTAAAGGAAATGAAACGGGAAAGGCACAAGAGAGGCTGTGGTTTGTTTTAAGCTGATTTTGCATGAAATGCAAGTGAAAGAAGTTTTAAAAAAAATAATTTTTTTTCTTGGCTTACCATCCATCACAGAAGTAAAATATTATCTGCCTTTACTGAGCACTGCTTGAGCCACCAGACTTCCACAAGGTTTTATGGAATAGAGAAGGAGAGATTGGCAGAAGCCACCATCATGGTTCTAGTTTCCAGTTGACTCCCAACAGAGACAACCAAGCATATTTTAGATGCTTTCCTGGTTTCCTATGCACCTGCAGGTGCACATGTGGCAACTGCTACAGGAACATCCTGTAATGGGAAGCGCAATCTCACAGACCTTCTTTCCAAGTCTTTTGAAACACACAGTTTACAAAAAGCTTGCAAAAGTGTGTGAAAAACCCTTCAAAAACTTGCCACTGTGATCACTGATAGCTACAGCACAGAGTAGCAAAACTTGGGACAATTCCCCACTCTACCCCATTAGTCTCACCTTTCCGTATGTTTTTCAACAAGCACAAAGGAAGAGCACGTTCTCAGAGATGAAGAACTATGAAGGAACAGAAGGGTTTGGGAAAGGGAAGTGCTTAATAGTAGTGGTTTTATATGTATTTGAGGTTCTTCGCTCTATGGCAGAATTTGTTCTCCCTTGATGGGGAGATTAGTGAGAACTAAATTTCAAAGTAACATACTTAAGGTTTTGCTAAAATAAGATAATCACTATGGAAATATTTCTGCGGTAACCATTTTAGAGCAATTACGTCAATTCTTGGGGTATCTGATTTCAGCATCACTAGAAGATAATCTAATCATCTGTAGAATCATCAAAAGAAAATTCAACTGTAGTAGCATGAGTGGAAAGGTGCTTCTCTTTATTTAAATTCAGCCCGTTGATTATAAACTATCCGACTCACCAAGATGACCTTGAAATTTGGTGTTAGCCACATATTTTATAATATAATGCTCTCTTCTGACATCCAACTCATTCATGAGCACACTGAGCAGAAGCAACACCAGAATAAACTCCTGTCAGATCCCAATCTGTGCCCTCTCACTTCAATAACCTGATGGCTACTGCTTCGTAGAGTGTTTCAGCCAATTCTACAAGTCTACAACTGTGATTTAATCTAGATCACATTTCCTGGAATTGTTTATGGCAGCTGCACAGCAGAACAGCACAAAGATCTTTCTAAACTTCAAATTACATCCACTGTGGTTCCCTTATACACCAAGGCAGTCACCCTAATGAAGGAAATTAGATCAGTTTGATATTGTTTGTCCTTGACAAATAGAGCTTATGTTTTGTTCTATTACTGCAGAGTAGGGAGGAGATTTCCACTCTCTCCACTAACTTTATGTACTTAACTGTACCTTCTGCTACTTCTCCTTGTACAACAGCAGACCTTGATTAAAAAACTTAGCATTCTGTCCTTGTATCACATAAGAAAGTCACACATATTTAGAAGATCAGGGCTAACGGAACAATATGATCAGAAGTTATCTTCTGCCCTTCTGTTGCTCAGATACTTTTTAAAAGAAGTTTTAAAATGTTACTCAAATCTAATAACTTTAAATGTCAAAAAGAAATAGAACAATATTCAGCAGTACTGTGAGACAGCAAAAATATCCTTTCAATCAGTGCGAACGGTAACTACTTACAGATTGTTTTTGTTATCTTCTTTTAGATACATTGTTACAAACCCCAGGAATTTCTGTAAGTACTTTGATTTCTAAATTTTTGTTTAATCTATGCAAATATTTTTCAGATTTTTAAATTAACCTTCATATCAATTGGTAAATGATTCCTTACTTCATATCTGTAAGATTGGTTATACTATTTTTATCTAAAAGGTCAGGTAAGAAATAAATTTGCAATAGGTATTTTACTGTCTGAAAAATATGAAACCCTACACATCACAAGAGGTTAATTAAGGTGAACATATACTATGATGAGGGATACAAACTGGAGATACCATCAGTTTATTTACATATACATTTAGGGAAAAGGAGGTAAGTGAATTATTCAAAGTTCAGGTTGAAGTTTTCAATCTGCTTAAGCACTTCCTATACATTAGAAGATGTGGTGCATAGGAAATGTTGTTGTAATCCAAAGTACTGACGTGGTTCTTACACTTCTAGGGTCTTAACTAAATTAGAAGAGAAAGCCCAGTATTGATAAAAGAAAAACAGCCAAACTAAAATCTGCTGTATACTAGTCCTTTAATAACTAAAACCAGCAGTAGACAGAGTACATCATAGAGAATCTATTGAAGAAATTACACTACTAATGGAGTTAACAAGTTGTATATTTAGATATCTACAAGCATCCTCAATGTGTACAAACTAACAGAAGAGACTAAAGGCTTTTACTTGAACACAGTTTGTTACCTCCCAAGTGCCCTTCCTTAACTTTAATGAAAACCAATTTACATCAATTTATAAAAGCCTTTTAAGCGCTCCAATTGAGGAATATCTAAACTGATAACTACCTCTTGATATTTAATTTCACATGGAGCACTAGCACGTCTTTGCATGCATTGCTCCCACCTGTTCAGCCTGGCTGGATGGCTATGACATTAATTACTCATTTTAATTTGATATAATTATTGAAACATTATTTTAGCAATTTTGCCTTCATTTTGTGTCTTCTTCCAGATGAAACATTCCTTCTTCACTGATATTTTGAGTTAGCTAAAGTAAGGAAAACAGTTTTGTTTAAATATCAGCAATATGTTTCAGAATGAGCATGAGGAATATGAAATAAAACAGGATGCCCAATCTATCTGGCCAACAAAGTTCATCTGTGTTGTGCCACTCTTATTTTCTGATGACCTCAAATCTAGCAATAAGCCTGCTGGAAGTCTGCAAGAGTCCTGCAAAAAGAAGAAAAAAATTCAGCCTATAGTGTGTGTGAAAACACTTCTCAGAAATTATCACACACTTTTTTCCTTCGATCTTTTACTAGAAAGTTTTAGCCTGTTACAAGCAGGTATCTGTTAGTTTCAGCAAGATGAAACTGGCTTTTAATAACACACCTCAAATGTTGTGCCCGCATTTGACCAAGATGGGGATTTCAGGCAGGTGGAAATAACTTCTATAAAACTAACTACTATAGTCATAGAAGAGAGGTGTGTTTTTGAGGACACATGAAGAAAGAGCTATGGTGCCAGAAAAAATTTCAACTTTTTACACAATGCTAACTACTCTAACAAAGGCTGTCTTCCTACAAACCTTGTTTTGTTTCTATTCTTAGCATGCTATGTCTCTAACATAATACAGGTGCATGTAAACTTCACACTCATGGAAAACTGCTTCATGAGGTTTGCAGGTCCCAGAGGAGAACATCTCAGCTTGGAGTGCAGAGCTCAGGGCACCTCTGGGACAGCAAGAGGTCTTGTGTAGGGATGAACACTGCGCTGGAACCCCTCTGCAGCAGTGCTACGACCAACCGCACACATGCACCTTGGCACTCCTTCAAAGTGACGCTTCTCACCCCTGCATGCCTGTGGCAGACTAATAGATACCAGGTCCTCATCAGCTTTCACCCTGACCTTCAGGTGTGATGAGAGAGGGCCTGAAGAGATTCTGGGTGTTCTCTGTCAGAAGATGAAAAAACCCTTTTGATCCAGAGAGTAGCTACTACCTGACAAGTTACTATTGAATTTTCAGTCATACAGATTTATCTTTTAATCCCAAAGTTTCGGACAATGTGACAATAGCAATCTTAGCCTTTTTGCTCCAGCCTGCTGCAGATCCTGAACTCATTGCCTTGCAAAGCTCTGCAGGCTTCGCTGCCAGTTCTGTTCGTCGTCACCTTGTGCTGCGTAACCATCATGGTGAGAAGCTGCTGAACTGGATTGTAGATGTGTTCCACTGCAACTAATTAATTAAAGCAATAGCATGTTAAACACCCTATACAAACTGCTTTCAACTGTACACATCTTGATTACATTGAATTGAGAAGTAGTTAATAAGTCACAAAAGGATTTAGTTTTGAGTGTTTTTTCCCAGGTTTTGGATGTTGCATTCTAGACCTATTCTACCTACTTAGGGCTAAAATGAATAGATCTTACATTTCACTTGTTACAGGCAATACAGACTGCGTTTTAAAGTTTGCTCACTTGCAAATCAAAGAGGAAAACTTATCCTTCAAGAAAATTCTGTGAATGAAAATATTTTGTTTAGTTTCTACAAGAAGATTGCACAACATGCATAGCTGTCTCTCCCTAAGTACCTAGGGAAGGTTATAAATGGAGGAAACCTTTTAAGAATGGCCATGGTTTAGAGTTTTTCATCATAATTTCCTTATTGAGCTATGAGATCTACTTCATTACCGTCATGAAAGCACTCACATTAAGCTGGAACAAGAGAAAGGCACCTTAACACAGCAGAATTGTTACAGGATATTTAGAACTGAACTGTAAACTCAAGGTTAGAAACACAAAAGTCAGTAGTACCACGATGCAGCCCAAATACCCTGAACTGTTTATGATAAAAAGATGGAGTATATCACTAAGGTTTCACAATGTCCATATATGCACAGTTTTGTGGTTTTGACAGACTGAGGACTTTTAATTGCTGGTCTCAAAGCTACTTTTTGTCAAATAGGTGTTGTATTAACAGCAACTATAATGAATCTAATCAATGAATGTTGCAGGTTTCATACCCAGTGTAAACTTAACCCACTTTATTTTCTAAAACTATGTTTAGATAGCTTGCCATTGGTATTTATGTGATACATTTGATTACTTACCTGTGACTCTATACAAACATGGAGGTAGATTATTAAGCACTTGTGTAAATGTGCAAAGTGTGACCTGAATCCTAATGTATGTTGCACCTTGGTGTTAGCAAGATGTACACCACTCAATGGTAATACCTTGAAAAGAACATTTGATGTAGTCCTCACAATAGTGTTATAATAAATATAATTCAAAAGTAGCTGTATTTCAGAAGAAATTATCTAAAATTAGTATTCGTTGCATGGAGTAAATAGAAATTGTTTGAAGTGATTTATCAGAGTTGTTTTGTTCTTCATAACAGACATCTATAGAATATGTAAAAATGACTAAAGATGCTTCTGGGCAGAAAGAAATGTGTTGGGAACAAAAAAAAGTTATGAAGTGAACTTCGTTAGTGATCTGAGGCAATGATTTGACTTCCCAGAATTTCTCTAAGAACACCCAGGAGTACCATTCCCTAGAAGCAACGTTGATTTTTTCTTATTACTCATGGAGAGTCAGAATAGAAAAAAAATATTTCAAAAGATCCAATTCATTACAAAACCAGCAATGGTTTGTCTCCCATTGCTGTAAGTGATGCTAGCATCCACTGATCAAAGAAACACTGTTACTTCTATTTCATCCACCAACAGATTACTGTCAGCACTTTTCCTTGAGGAAAACAAAATATTTGCACACACAGAAAATTGACTTGATGATATAGCTCATGCACTACTAAATCTACTAAACGTTATTACCAACAAAGAGCTCTCAAAAAGCTGAACAACTACTGTTTATCTCGGGCTACACCAACAATGGCCACAACTACATCACCACCACAGTGCCATTAAAAAACCCCCAGCAAGTGTTTCAGGGACTCAGGCTCATGTGAGTAGTGTGAAAAAGAAAAAAGCACAAAAGAGTCACAAAAGTCTTGGCAAGACAAAGCCACGTTTCACCCTCTGGTCCCAAAGGCATGTCCCCTATGCCACCCCAACCCCAGGGGCTGCCACAGGCCAGGGCCGCAGCTCTCTGCCTCGCCCTGTACAACTGCCGCCATTTTGCAGCCAGAATGGAGCCTCGTGCCCTGCCAGTGGCCCAAGAGCTGCCTCGACTGCAGAAGGGCCCACCCAGGTCTCTGCCTCAGCTTCCTCTCTCACTGCCTCTCCCACCACCACCCCCTGGGCCTCAGACACTTGACTCCATAGCACCACCCCTATATCCTGCTCCACAGAGCTGTCCCCTTCTCTCACCTGCCACTGCTGTGCTACAGGTGGCCACCATGCCATGGGGCCTGGAGCCACATCCCCTCTCTTGGCACTGGAAGGGAAGGGGGAAAAGCCCTGCTGCCTCTAGGCTGTTCCCCACATCTGCTGGAAACATGCTCTCCTCAACCCTTTTCCATATTATTTCATGACAATAGGAAGTTATTTTGGTTCCCCTCTCTTTCCTGTGTGCTGGGTTCAAGTCTTAGACTGCCCTGGCAGTTTTACCCTCTCCTTCTCCCCTGTACCTCTCTACCGCTTTGCTCACCCCATGTTTCTGTTGGCTCTGCTTCTGCCATCTTGTGTGTGACAGCAGACTCATTTTTGCTGGGAATCCCCTGGGGCAGCATTGACTCTCACAGAGGATTTAGGGTCCTCCTAAATCCATTTAACACTTCTCAGCATACCTGAGTGATACATACCCACACTTCTTGTTTTCTTTTTCTCTACTCCCATTTCTCTTTCTCACTAATTAGATCTCAACAGCCAGGTGCTATGTTGGAGGCAAGGTCTGGACTTTAAGACCTGCTTACCATATGAGGCAGCAGTGCCACTCCTGCGCAGCCATCCAGCACATCCATGCTGCCTGGCACAGGTGACCTTCCAGCAGTAGCACTGCAAGTGTCAGCCACAGTGCGCTGGCAGCACCCCAAGCCATCCATTTCTAGTAGCTGACTGTTCTCTACTTTTATATATGCACCTGTCTACCCACACAGGGCCAGGACCTTTTGTGTTTCTCACTGTTAGTGCCCTTGAGATGGGAGTTCTGAAACAGTAGTACTGAAATTAAAGACTTGACAACGTTCAGCTCCGTGTCATCGAGAGGCTTTTCTTGATGAGTAACTGCTGCTTCTCCACAATTTGCTGTAATATCTACCTACTTCCAGCAGCCTGACCCTGTCCCCTGCAGTGCCTGGTACACTCTCTACTCAAAGATATTCATGAGCAGTGGAGAAATTTTCTGTTGAAAAATAAGTCTTTTGTTAATTTAAGCCCAAAATGGCTACGGTGAAAGGTCATACTATCTTTAATATGATTTTTCACAGAAAAAGGGCAAAATGAAGCAATTAATGGAAAAATATATTTAAGATTAGAACCATAAAGCTCCCAACAAACATATCTGAGAATCTTCTAAGTTAGTCAAGCAAATACTTTTTGTAAGACTACGATACTAATACACCTCCAGGAAGAACTTCCTTCCCACTGAGAAAGCTTAACAGGAGTAAGAATCAGCACAACAGTAAATAAATAATTCTGTTTATTTTTTCATTAATACAGTATTTCCTACCCCACAGAGGAATAAAAAGAATCACTCATAAGATAGTTATTGAAGAGCTATCAAAATATGGTGCTACTGAATCTGTTGCTTCTTTTGGAAGACAATCTGCTTTAGTATTGTTTGGAAACATCACTGCTAACTCAAGAATTAACAAATCTTTTTCCCTGAACCTAAATATCCAGAACAGATCCAAGGCACGTAACATTGTATGATTCAGTTTTAACACAGTACTCAGAACAGAAATATACCACACCAAATGGCGTAAGAATTATTATTTGAAGAGAAAGTTTATAATAAGGCCAGATTAAGCTATTGCCAGAAGGTGAATTATTCTGCTTGCGAAGATTAGAGTTTTGACTTCTTCTGAAAGAAGCTGACAATAGCATTTATACATTCATCAGACAACCACCTCTCCTTCAGGACTTCACATTCTTTACTGTTGACTGCATGGAGCTTCTCCTTTTCTATACTTCGTAACAGTTGCTTTGACACTGCCAAGGACTGGAGAGGAAAAAGAGAGGAACATAAGGAAGTTACATTTTCTATATCTTAATGTTTCAGAAAATAGCATAATAAACACATTGGAATTCAAACCAAGTTGTATTAATATTGTGCTTTTTAACTTCCAGTCAACCTTTTTGCTGGAAGTAATTATTGTATTCAATTACTAAGACTGCTAACAAGGTGGAGGAGGTTCATCGGAAGAGAAACAGCGGTGCACTATGTGCTCATAATCACAGTAGATGGGCATGAGAAAGGAAACCTGTTCAACTGTCTGCAGTGCCAAATGCAACCTACGTTATCAGCAGTTGGCACAAGCGTCTCCTCTTGTCCAATGGAACATAACAGCATTGTAACTCAAGCAGTTTTGCAAAACCTGAATTAGTAAGCAGGATGCCTGAATTCAGCAAAAAGTAGAGCCACTCAGCACCATCTTGAGCACCTGCAGTGCACACAGTACAATTAATATTGTAGAACCAGTGGTAAGGCTCTTAAACCTAAACTATTGCCAAAATAGAAATCTAAGAGAAGACATTCAAGACACACACACAGCAACTGCAAGTGTATTAATCAGTCTTTAGGGCTTTTCAGCCATTGAATTTCTGTATATGGTGCACTGTCTTAGACACAGGCAGGGTAGAAGAGAGGTATCTGTTGCCCAGCAGCAGAGGGACAGGGACAGATCTGTCCTTGAGGAAAAAATATATTGACCCTTGTTATTCAATTAAGGATGAAGTGAACAGGACAGGTTTGGAGGGGGATTGGGAATGCTACAGGATTACAAGCTGGAGAGAAAGTTAAAATACTGACATTTTTGGGGAGGCTTGCATAAGCTTCTAATCTTGCCCAAACTTCCTTCTGAAAAGTCCTGTCAGGGAAGACTTCAGTCACAAGTCCCTGGGCACAGGCTTCTGCTGCAGTCAGCTTTTTATTGAAAAGCAACATCTCATTCGCCTGTATAAAGAAAAGTAGAAAGTGTGATTCAACAAGACAAGACTTGAGCAGTCTGACAGGAAAGGTACATGCTTCCAAGTCACATTTGTTTTACTTTCTTGCTCATTAATGTCTGCCCTCTGAAAAGAACACAGAATCACAGAACAGATGTGGGTGCAAGGGACTGCCAGATACTGTCTAGTTCAAATTCCCTGCTCAAGTAGGGTCAGCTGGAGCAAGCCGCCCAGGACTCTGTCCTCTTGGGTTTTGAGTATCTCCAAGGATGAAAACTTCCCAGCATCTCTGCACAACCTGTTCCCGTGTTTCATCACTCTCCCTATAAGTGGTTTTTGTTTTTTTTTTTTTGTTTGTTTTGTTTTTTTGTTTGTTTGTTTTTTTTAAATACTCAGATGGAATTTCCTGGGTTTCAATTCATACCCCTTCCTCTTGTTCTGTCACTAGGCACCACTGACAAGAATCTGTCTCCATCTTCTTTACCTTCCCATCAGGTATTTATAAACATTGGTAAGATTCCCCCAAGCCTTCTCTGCTTCAGGCAAAACAGTTCCAGCTCTCTCAGCCTCTCCTCATACAAAATATGCTCCAGTGCCTTAAACATCTTTGTGGTTCTTTGGTGGGCTTACTCCAGTACGTCCATGACTCTCTTGTAGCTGGAGCCCTGACCCGAACACAGCACTCCAGCTGTGGTCTCATCAGCACTGAGCAGAGGGGAAGAATCACCTCCCTTGACCTGCTGGCAACACCCTAATGCAACCCAGGATACTGCTGGCCTTCTTTGCTGCAAGGGTGTGTTGCTGGCTCATGAGCAACTTGTTGCTCACCAGGACCCACAGGTCCTTCTTCACAAAGCTGCTTTCCAGTCAGCAAGCTCCTGGCATGCACTACTGCATGGGGTTATTTCTTCCCAAGTACAAGACTTTGCCTTTTACTTTGCTGAAGTGTAGGAGGGTCTCCAATTCTTTCTCCTCTCCAAATCCCACTGAATGGCAATGCATCTAGTGTATCAACTGCTCCTCTCAGTTTTGTATCATCTGCTGTATGGCCCATCATCTGGGCCATAATGAAGAGGTTAAAAAAGTATTAGACCCAGTACCAACTCCTAGAGTACACCACTAGTGGCTGGCCTCCAGCTCCTATTGTTCACCAAGAGTCTACAAGTCGTTTTGGGCAGAGCTCCAAAGGTTTTCACCCCAAATTACCTCATCATAAATTTGTTTGTTCACTTCCTGTAGCAACTTCAAGATTTCTAGAACACGGCCTGGTAGACCATATCTCACTGAACAGACTACCCTTGATACCTGGATGTTTATGAAGCACTTGCACTACTTCACAGATTTACACCCTGCTCAACAAAAATACATTCTATTATAACACAAGCAATAATTTCAGATACTTATCTGAAACTATCCAGATTTTTTCCTGTGGAATATCTAAAGAAGCAGAAAGGGAGTTATGTCACCCTAAGAAAAGAAATTTTAGATTCTGTTGTGTCTCTTTTTTTTTTTATTTAATTACTATTATTTAGTTTCCTTATTTCTAGAGTAGATAGAGAAAATAAAGAGTATGGACAGAAGATCAATATCTATTAGAACAAAACAGATAATATAAAAGGTCTGAAAGTAAATAAATAAATGGCTTGTTTCACATTCACATTTGGAGGAATGGTTGAATGCAAGTTTCAGACAAGGTTGGCAGTAGCCACTGCAACACTTGCTCCCTTACCTGACAAAGGCAGCCTACCAAGACGTAGTCCTACCAGGACTGCACATTATTTTCTTGTTTTAACCTTTCTTTACATCATTCCCTTACATTGCTGGAAGAAAAATACAACTTTCTGCAGTATAGAAATTGTGTCAAGAAGGTGGAGGAGGCCATAAGAAAGGAAACTTTCATCAGTATCACAGCATGGTGATACTTTAGAAATGGTCACTTCTCTGTTATGGTGCCTGTGCTGACACTGTCATGGTATTTCTTGATCTTTGGTTCAAAAGACGTGAACAGGAGCTTTCCTTGAGGGCTCTTGCTGTGACTCCACTTGCTCTTACAGTTGGAGGATACCAACACACAAAAGTCAGATGATCCCACACACAGTGTAAACATTCTTACCTTGGCTAAGCCCATGATTTTTGGAAACAGGTATGAGGAACATCCTTCTGGGCTCTGTCCAAGTTGACTAAATGGGCTGTGAAAAGTAGCCTGGGGAAAAAAAAAATTAAAAAAAAAAATCAAAGCAAACCTCACAACAGAGCACAAGACTACAGTACTAGGATTTAGTTTCCATTTTAAAGCTTCTAACAGAGTTCACCAGAAATACGTTTGAACTGTTACCATAACAGGCTTTAAACACCATGCGGTAATCCTGCTTCATTCTCTCAATGCACTCAAGAGCTGACTTTGTCTGTATAATTCAATTCCTTTATCATAAACAATCCCATTGATGAAGTTACCTCATTTGAATACAGCACTTAGAGAAACTAATTTACATGTGCAAAATCTTTACAGAAAGGGTGTTCATACATATCTGCCCTAAAAGTTATTAAATACACAGCCCAAATAACTCAAGAGGTAAAGAGCATTTTGCTTTCTGAAGGCACACTAAGCGTATTCTACTTCTGAAAGATTCAAGTCATTGAATCTTCTTTCCTCAAATTTTATGCAAATTTAAAAAGAACCTGTGGTAGAAATACATAATAAGATCATACAAAACAATACCCTAATTGCAAGCTAGAAGTGAACTGCAGAATTTTACATTTTGACAACTCACATCATCTTTAAGCAAGGAAAACAAATGCTTGCCTTTATTTCCATTTAAAAAAATGAACTCATACACAAAGAGTGCACAAGTTGTCAATGCAGCTTTCACTGTAATGGTAATAATCTCTTACTGTACCGCAGACAGCCATGCAGTACAACAGATCAATAGACTTCCTAGCAAGAAAGTGGCATTTATTATCATTGTAAGAAAAGATTAGACAACAGCTGCCAGGATACATGCTAGTGTAATTGGTCACGCTTTAGCAACGGGAGACGAACTATATCAGAGGCACAAACTGGTGCCCCAGGAACTTGAGTGAGACAACTAAGTATAAAACTAAAACAAGCATGCAGAGATTAAAAAAAAATAGAAATAGAAGGCATTTAAAAATAAGATGCATTTACCAAAGATTATGTATATGAGTAGTAAAAGGAAGTTCAAGTATGTATCTCAAACCATTCAAGAAAGAAGGATAATATTAACAGGAGGACAAAACATTTAATGCTTATTTAGATTAAACGTCAACTAAATCTATACTAACTTACAGCTGTAGGAGATACTATGCCAGGAAGTGACTGGAATTCAAAATAAACTTAATAAAATGGAGAGGTATGAGTGAAAAGATACCATTTAATATGGACAAGTTAAAGTTTGGCACGAATAACTTGGTATATAGTACACAATATATGAGAGGACCAACTGTTTAACTGGCAACTCTACAGTAAGGGATCCAGGTGTTACAGCAGATCACAAGTATGTAAACCAAATAACACTGTGGGATCTCAAAACAGAAATACTGTCTGTAGAACGTGCAGAAGTTGTTCTGCTCTACTTTGCATCCGTAAGACACAAGCTGGAGTGATGTGTCCAGTTTATACCACTATGCTTAAAGAGACACAGTACAACTGGAAGGAGGCCAGAGGAATGTGACTGCAGGCCTAAGAAAGCACGAGAAAAAATTGAATGAATTTCTGCTGTTTAGCTCAAAAAAACAAATGCCAGAGAGTGGACATAAACTTGAGGTATATCTAAGGGTCTAAGTACACTGATGGCGAAGCACACTTATGGCTACTGTAAGGGAGGATGAAAATAGTCTGTTCTTGTTCAGGAACAAGAAACAAGAGGCTCACTCTGCAGAAAAAAAAAGATCAGATGGGAGTGGAGAAAGAATTCAACAATCTTCCAGTAAAAGAAGAGATCTAGGGACTGGAATAGAATGAATAAATCATGCACATTATATAAGCATATGTCAGGAGTGACACGGTCCTAGATGATCCTGTTACGCAGCAAGCAAAATAAGTTGGTCCCTTGCAGCTCAATTTTCCTAAGTCCATAGTGACAAACCCAATCCAGCAGGGACTTTGAGGAAAAATATGACACAGTGCTGAAGTAAGAGTCGAAGTACCACCCATCATAGACACTTCTGCTAGCAAAAGCTTGCCTAAAATTAATTAAGACCTTGGGTTAAGTTCTGTGTCTGTTTAAGTTCTGTATCTATCTGTATCTTATACAAATGAACAGCAGAGAAGATAAAAAAATAAGTCATATAAATGGGATTGTGTGCTTTTCCTTAATATGGCTTTTGGTTATGTATCTGGCAAGTTACTTTAAAAGGAATCTTAAGTGGAATCAAAGCTTTTCCAAAGTTACCTTGGAACACAGATTAGATAAAATGCCAGTTACTGCACTTCCATTCCATAATAAGCTTTTGCTCCCCCTCCCACACCTGAAAGGGGCCTTACAACCATCATTTCACATCAGCTACTCTTTACTTTACCCACTGATACAGTAAAGAGTTTCTAAATTGGAGGCAGTAACTTGATAACCATAACTGCAGCAGGGAAATTCCATGCATGTTAACCGCTGGCTGATGCACCCCTGTGCTGGTAATTAATATATAATGTCGAGGAACACCTATAAAAAGCCTTTATGCTTGTGTGTTCTCTTCTGTCAGATTACCCCAACCCAAATAATATTTGCTACAGAAAGAGTCTTAAAGACTGTCTTGGGATCAGCTATGTCAGGTACTTACCCTGTCAGAAGCATAGACAATGTCACACAATCCAAGGACTGTTACACAGATTCCAACAGCTGGGCCATTTACCACTGCAATCAGTGGTTTAGGAAAATCAATAAAATGACCCACGAACTCTCTAGAGAGAAGGAAAAACAGAATGTAAGAGACTCATCCTAGTCGTCTTCATCAAATACAAACAACATGATTAGACACTGCGTAACAAAAACCATGATCTAGATTCTACGCAACACATGTTTTTGACCCTTTCTCAAATTAATTCTGACAAAGTAAGAACTACTTAAAACATCTGCATTTCCTTACCAACTAAGAATCAAACACATACATGACAGCACAGCTTTCCTAGTTCCTGCAACCAAGTTACAAAAGTGCTGTCCTCTTCAGCTAGCGTTACTGAAGACAGCTCACTAACAAGGACACACTTTTGCTCTGTCTACCTATCTGCTATATATCCATCCCAACTCCACCCATGGGATATTCATTTCCTTCACAAATTCTGTTCTCCAGTGAAGTCCCACAAGGCATCAAAATTGTGATGCTACCTCAACACAGACTTCCCTAGTGTTGTTCTGCACGGGTTTGAGAAATAGCATTTTGTTTCATTTAAGAACCACTTCCCCATCCAAGAAGTGCAAAATACATTTTCAAAATATAATAGTGTTGTAAGAATGACACTTCTCTGGCATCTCTGTGCATCAGTTGTAATGAAGCACTGTGCTTGTGTAATAGTAACAGCACAGCAAATAGTCTTCTCACAAGAGCAAGATGAAAGACCATAAAGGACATGTGAGACCATGCACTGCATTGAACACCTTGCAAAACACTGCAGGCTGGAACATTTGCCTGATACCACTGAATAACATCTTTGCAATACCATTTGGACTGCATCATTATCACTTTGTAGGGGTAACTGTGATCCACAGACATTTTGCCTAAGTAAAAGCTGCAAAACTCAGTACTTTACTTGCAGTTCATCTTTTCTGTGTATTTTAGATTTTCCATCAATTGCAAGTGCTTGAGGAAGCAACCCAACTTGCAAGCATCTCTCAGAGATAATCATCACATGTAGAAGTAAAAGAGAAGGCAAAATCTGCTTAAATATGGAAGAAAGAAATATATTGTTTGTCCCAAAAAAACATCTCAGACACTGTACCAGATGATGCCCATGATGTCCTTTATCTCCTTGGCCTTAGAAAATAAATTAGTTTAACAGGTAGATTAGATCTGACTCAAAGATGGAGCCAAGATCTCAGAATTCCTGGGCAATTTTGAACAAGTTCATTACACCGGGTTTCTATCCCAAGAAGTTTGACAGTGAAGGTATTTTGTCATGTCCTGCTAGTGTAAACACTGCTGGATATCAAAAAACCCCAAATTTTTTTCATTGTAGCTTACAAACTACACAGACAAAACAATATTTTTGTCATTATATATGCACTTACCTTGAGGACTAAAAAAAAAAAAAAAAATATATATCATGTCTTTATTTCACACAATTAATGCTACTGCTCCCACATGATCATTGTGTTTATGCACATGGTGAGCTCTTGGACACAACCATCTCAATGGATGTATCGTAGCATCACTGGGTCTCTGCTCCTCATACTTTCTAACAATGCCTGCAAATTATATGTTACCCATTACAGTAACTTATGCACATATTAAACCAAATTGTTACTTGAGTAATACTGCTCCATCTTCTGCCATCTTCTTCATTTCACTGGGCTGGATATTAGTAAAATTATTCAGATCATTTCCACTACTATAGTAGTCTCCATTTCCTGCAGAGAACACATATTAATAAATGTGCCAATGGTTTCTGAGTAGGTAAGAGAAGAGAAGCTTCCATTTAGAACATTTACAAAAGAATATCATTCTAAATGTATAACATTATTAAGTAATTAGAGGGATTGTCTCAAAGTATACATACCACCTTAAAAGGACATCTATAGTTTAACAATAACTTTTGACTGTCAATTCACAGAAAAACAATGGGTGAAAAGCCAAAGAATACCAAATCTGAAAGATGTGAGGAGGAGAGGGAAAAAAAAAAAAAAAAAAAAAAAAAATCTTTTTTCCTTATCAGTGTCAGATGGAAAAATAAAAGTTATTTATTTCCATCCATATGTGCTCATGTTTTTTTTCTGTCAATTCACTATCATTCACACAGTGAGATCTGAGAAACTTTTTTTTTCAAATAAGAAAAAGGAAATGTAAGCTTATGCATCTCCCTTCATCTCTCTTCAAAGTGATGAAGGAATCAAAAGTAGACAGAATAACCTATTAAATATGTGGTAGAAGTTTCATGGGGTTTACGACTAATTAAGGGAGAGGCATAGCATTCTAAGTATAAGACTGACAGCATTGCACTAAAATCATTGTACTGAAAGACAGATACTTCAGTAAGAAGCAGATAACCTGTTAGTGAATATATAAGTCAGTCTCAGGCACCATCAAAAAAGCAAGGAGTATTTAAAAGCTAGAATATATGATTTGTCTAAGTCATTCTGTGTTTCATGAGGACATTCACAGGATGGGACCTTTCACTGGTTAGAACATCTGCACTGCAGTGTTCTTACTAACTACGTAAAATGGAACAGAAAGGTTTGTGCAGGGGTGTTTGCTATTTACTCCTAGCTATACACCTGTTCGACTTCCCAGTTGTGTGAGCTACCCTTCTCATTTTCTAAGGGTTGTTGTACTTAGTCATTGCTACTGAAAGAAAATCCAGCATCCTGGGAATACAAGGTGTTAGTAAAGAAGAGAGTGGAGAAGAATACATATGCAATTACCTCAAAAGTAATGAGTAAACAGGCTTAAGCCCAAATTCACCCTGCATCCACACTACTTATCTGCCAGCCAAAGCTCAGCTCTTCTGTCCCTCCCACCTGCCTTTGCCACTGTGTCATTCAGTCAGCATCACAGACAGACCAAAGGGTCCTCTAAAGAATCCAAATGACATGTCCCCAGAGCAGCTAGACACCACAGGCAGCATGAGTTTGGGCTGCCCCTTCATACTGCTGCTGCAGTTGTCCAGCTGCATACATCTGGTGGCAAGGATGTATATAGCTGGGCCAGGTTGCAGCTTGCCTGGCCAATCCTTTCCTATGGTAGTCACAGAAAAAAAAAAAAAAAACCACGAACAAAAAAACCTCATCAACATAAACTACCTGTCTTTTCTGATGATCATAAGTAGAGATGCAGCGTAAACTGGCCATGCCAGTGCAGGATTTGATGGGCTCGTTTCTAGTACATTCCAACGCATCACAGAGGTAGAGAAAATTGACTAAACCCATACCAATGAACTTCAAAAGCAGTCGTGAAGATGCTGTGGAGCAGATATATCAGCTACTCAAAAGTAATAAAACCCTTAGCATTCCTTGTCTATCTTCTCATCTCAAAAATGTTTTGATGTAACACCAAACTCGCTAAAGAATTCAAAACATCGCCTTGAAAGAACTTTGCCAAAACACTTTGGAAAAATCTCTGCTCTATACTAGTGGAAAGAATTTCCTCACTTGCACAATTCTATCTTAGTCTAAATACAGGTAGATATTTCATGTCAGTACTGCACTTTGGCATAACACAAAACAAATCTACGAGAGGCATATTAAGTGTTGTACCAGTAATAACTGCTATGGTAGAATCATCTTTTCCAGCTTCTTCAAGCGCTTTGATAATTTCTCTGTACATCTGCATAAAACAAAAATCAACAAAGCACAAATGTGATGCTGCAAAAGATTATAAAAAGGAGATTCACACTGACAACAAGGAACTTGAAAGACACATTAACTATGGTTCTTTTAAGTATGAAAACAGTTTGCATCCACAAAAAGTTAAACATTACACGTGAGGTATTTCTGACCATGAAGACACATGCTTGCAATACTCAAGACTTCCGATGCAAATCTAAAGGACAAATAGAGTGCACCCTCAGCAAGTTCGCCGATGACACCAAGCTGTGTGGTGCCATCGACACGCTGGAGGGGAGGGATGCCATCCAGAGGGACCTGCACAGGCTGGAGAGGTGGGCCTGTGCCAACCTCATGCAGTTCAACCAGGCCAAGTGCAAGGTCCTGCACCTGGGTCGTGGCAATCCCAGGCACAAATACAGGCTGGGCGGACAATGGATGGAGAGCAGCCCTGAGGAGAAGTACTTGGGAGTACTGGTGGACGAGAAGCTCAACATGAGCCGGCAATGCGCCCTTACAGTCCAGAAAGCCAACTGCATCCTGGGCTGCATCAAGAGGAGCGTGGCCAGCAGGTCGAGGGAGGTGATTCTCCCCCTCTACTCTGCCCTGGTGAGACCCCACCTGGAGTACTGTGTCCAGTTCTGGAGCCCCCAACATAAGAAGGACATGGACCAGCTGGAGACGGTCCAGAAGAGGGCCACAAAGATGATCAGAGGGCTGGAGCACCTCTCCTATGAAGACAGGCTGAGAGAGTTGGGGCTGTTCAGCCTGGAGAAGAGGAGGCTCCGGGGAGACCTGATAGTGGTCTTCCAGTACCTCAAGGGGGCCTACAAGAAAGATGGGGAGAGACTGTTCAGTAGGGCCTGTTGTGATAGGACAAGGGGTAATGGTTTTAAAATAGAGGGGGGTAGATTTAGATTTAGAAAAAAATTTTCACCATGAGAGTTGTAGATCACTGGAACAGGTTGTCCAGAGAGGTGGTGGATGCCCCATCCCTGGAAACATTCAAGGCCAGGTTGGATGGGGCTCTGAGCAACCTGATCTAGTGGGGGATGTCCCTGGTCCTTGCAGGGGGGTTGGACTAGATGACCTTTGA
>JAAGAY010028373.1:1804-26556 GCA_011801015.1 Ardeotis arabs | reverse complement strand
AGCTGTTTTGCTTTTTCTGGCAAATTGTTGCTTGTAGAGGTCTGGCATTTTATTTCTTTTTTTTTTTTTTAAAGCATTGACATCTCTCATCATGCTCTGTATAACTCTTTCTTGGGAATTATATGATGGGTGGATGGCTGCTTACTCTGGTCCTGCTCCTCGGGGCATCCTTTTGCAAGCTGTTCTCCCCCTCCTTCATCCCTCCTCCGACCTGTGGGCGTCTGACTCAGTTCTGGAGGCTCATTATGGAGTTTTCTCATGTAACGTACCGTTAATTAACTCGTGACTCAACATGTTCACATTAGAGAAGAGATAATTTAGTTTTACTTTGCCTGTTTCTGCGTGCAGTGTGGATGTGTGATATAATTCCTGTGAAGGTGGTAACATTTGTAGGTTAGATGAAGTTGTAGAAGCCCCATCCCTGGAGACATTCCAGGCCAGGTTGGACGGGGCTCTGAGCAACCTGATCTGGTTGGAGATGGCCCTGCTTCTTGCAGGGGGGTTGGACTGGGTGGGCTTTGAAGGTCCCTTCCCACCCAAACCATTCTGTGATTCTATTTGTAGCCGTAACGGCAGTACCAATGTGCTAGAAACAGGCTTTGAAGGAAAAGGTCTTCTGTAAGCAACGAGTTTCTTGCACAAGTGGAGATACATTGGAGGAAGCACCGCTGTGGACACTGACCTGCGGCAGTTGGGTTGGCCGTGCTGCTCAACCCAGCACAAAACACCAGCACTGAGCTGGGGGCTGCGTGCCGGCGTGGCTGGGCATCTTCCATCAGCGATGGGTCCAAGGTCCCGCATCTCCCATACACAGAGGGGCCAACCTCTCTGGCTGTTAGATCTGCAAATGAAGGGGCGTGGAGGCTGCTGGCAGCGGTCCATAAATTCTGCTGAGGTTTTGGGAAGTGCCGGTTGTCTGGCCGCCGCCTCCCTCAGAGCAGTGCAGGGCGATGGGGACCGTTCCAGAACGAGACGTTACGAACGGCTTTCGACTCATGCCTACAGCATACCTGCTAGTGTTCGTCACAGGGGACCTCCCTCCTTGCGAACTTTACATGCCCGTAAAACCCACGTATTCCTCTTTCTTCCAGTTTGTAATTTAGGATTATTTTGAAAACTAAAGCAGTTAGGAGAAGGAAAACTTGTTAAACTGAAGCAATTGAGTTGAGCATCGCACTGCAAGCCCAGGGCCAACGTGCTGAAAAGGAAAACAACTAAAGCCACTCGCAAGCTATTCAAAACACTCCCACACCCAAATAAGTACAATAAGAACTACAAACCTAATCAGTAACTTTAGCTCACGATATTGGGGTTATTAATGTTATTAAAATGCAGTTGTTGGAGGGCTTGGGGATTCTTAAGGTATCTGTGGCTCATTGAGCCTCACGTAGGAATTTTGCCTGGGGGAATTTTCCTTTTAATGCATATGTTGACTGGCAAATTGCTTTCTGTCTGCAGAGCTGGCTGGATGAGTAGCTGAGATGCTTCTTTCCATGTGGAGGTACTGCTGCTGCTGATGGAGAAGAGGACAGAGTGGGGGAAACTCCCAAGTAATGCAAAACCCATGTGTGATTTAGCCTCCCGGTGCTCTGACCCAGCTATAAATGTTAAACATGAGTTTGGGATGGGATTTCAGCTTGGCCCGTTGGCTCCTCTTCCCAGCACAACCTCATCCATCTCCAAGACGGAGGGGCGGGCTGCGGGCCGGGCAGCTGCGGCTCGGAGGAGCAGGATGCCTCTCTTCTCTCCTTACCCAATTTTCCTCTCCTTCCATTTATCACACTAATAGCAGACTGAGGGGGAAAAAAGGGTTGGGGAGGGAAGAGGACGCTGGTACAAGCCCTTGGGAAAGCTGAGCCAGACCAAATGCCTGGTTCACGCTGCCCGGGATGCACCACAATCCTGGGTGAATTGCTGGCTTTATTAAGCGCACTTAAGGTCGGAAATGAATCCGTCTAATTTAAGTCATAGCAGACCAAATGTCGACTTCCAGCTATGGAACAACGAGCCTTTTCAACCTACCAGCACCTCGTATCCTTGGCTCCACAAGTGGCAGATAATTTTTCCTGTAACGGTTTTACCAAGTGCAAGTGTAAAAGTAAATACCCCTTCGCACTTTCCTCCTGCCGAGACGCATTGTTGTGAGTGCTTTTGGTCAAACAGCACATTTGATAAAGAATATTGCACTTTGTCAAAGCATCTTTTCCCAGTTTCTTACATTTTTTGGTTATTTGCATCATTTGGCCAGAGGATTTGGAGTTTTCACTGAAAACGCAAACATCTCTAGACAACATTTTTATAAAATCTGAAGTTACTTCATTTTCTTGGATGACGTTTTCAAGGGAAAAAGAAAATATTGGAGGAGCTTTCCTGGCTAAGCCTAAGATCCGTGTTACTTATTCACTTGTATAAATGTGTTTAGTTCCACAAACGCAGAGGTGCCGGCACTGCTGGGGTGTTACTGGGCGATAAGTGCTGTTCGTACGCTGAGTAACGCAGTGTGGAAATAAATGACCACATTTCAGATTATTTTAAACTCCTGATAGGCTCCGTATGGAAAGGAAACAGCTGGTACAAATAGATGAAGCACGGAACCTGTGTTTAATGTATAAAACTCTCCTAGTGCTAAAAGGCACTGCAGGAAAATGCAAAATCCCACGTGTTTGACCTGAATCGTTACAACTTTGGGGGTTTTGCCGACAGAAACGCTGACCATTATTGCACAGCGACCGGTCTCTTTTTCTTTCCCATCCTGGCAAAGCTGCTGTGATGGATGCGCGTCACTCCCGGCCAGAGAGCATCTCTGACGGTAATGAAGGCGCCCCATCAAACAGCGGGTATTGGCGGAGCGTCATCGTTGAGATGATTTTACTCCATAATGAGATGTTGCAGAGTACAGCTCCATTCAAAGCTCTTTAAATAATGTTAACATCGAATATAATAACCTTACAGGGAAATAAAATCCCTCTCCAGGTCTGTTTCTCTCTCTGAAAGGGAATCAATTTTCGTTGCCTGATAGCTTTCCCCAGCACTTAACACAGATGGGGGAAGTCGCTTATTGTGAGGGTTGCCCATGAATTTCCTTCTGAAGGTCAAATCTTTTTTTTTTTTAAAAAAAAAGGAAAGAAAAATACATCTTGTGATCCCTATCCTGATGGGAAATGTGGATGACTGGCACATCCCTCCTCTTGGAGATCCCAGGGGAAGGACCTGCCAACAAAGGGCAAAATCAGGGAGCCCTTTTAATAACGCACTGAATTTCCCTTCTCGTGGAGCGGCTGAGAGAAGAAGGGTGCCTGGTTCCCCTTGGTTTTGCTCTGCTCTGCAGCTGTAAAAACCATGAGTTAACATTTTGGGGTGAAACTGTGACTGTTCAGGCTGACTTCTACTCTCGGTGACTGTACCGTAAGCCCAACAAAGTCACAATTAATAGGTTTTAATGAGCTTTCCAGGGATAACAGAAGGCAAAATTTGGCCCGCAATGTATCTTCTGGAAAATGCGAAGCCCGGGGAAGGTGTACGTCGGGTAATGAAATGCCTGCCGCCGTCAGAGTGGGGGTTCAGGTACTGGAGGGGGAGCATTTAACAGAAAAATGCGACTCGGAAGTAATTTTCCCCATAAAATCCCAACTGCAGCGTGTCACCATAATACATGGTAATGACTGGGAGGGGGTGTAATTTTAGAAAGTGGTTTTAAAATGCTGTGCCAGAATACATCTGGATTCTCTTAGGAACAAGCAAAATCTCATCAGGGACCACTTCAAAGGCCATTTCCTCACGGTTAAATTATCTCGCGCGAGCCTGCTGTTGCATGCACATTGTTACATTATGTATGATTTTTGACTGCTCCTAATATGAACAAACTGCATGATATTCCATCAGTGATTTTCAATTTGTTTCGAGCCTTACATCCTGCAGACAGCCTGCCTTGCTGGCTCGGCTTTGTGGGTGCACGTCGGGGACAATTGCCCAGCCCTCCGGCCTGCAAGGCTTTTGAAACTGGAATTAATTGTGGTTTTTAGAAAGCAGACCAGTTTTATATTTATAATAGTGTTTAAGTGGGTTTCAGGTTTTGCATTTTTAGAAAAAAAAAGTATTTTAGTGACGCTGCTGTGGCCCACAGCTCATTTGCACAGGCCTGATGGCTAACCGCTGCGTCCTCGCTCCGGGATGTAGGCGCAACAGGCCGCTGTCACGCCCGCTCGGGTTTTCTCTTCCCTCATTTTCCCTTTTTAGCTGGCAGGTGGGTGGCTGTCCTCTGTAAGTGAGGAAAGCGATGCTTGGGCAAAGCCTGTGCGCTGGCAGGGAAGAGAAAATGATGTCATTTGCTTCCCGGCGAGGTAACACCTGAATGATACAGATGTCTTCTTGTGTCAGAGCTGTGATTGCACAACGGTGCGTCAAATTAAACCCGTGTTGCTGCCTTGAGCCTGTGATCTGCCCGTATTTCTCCGTTGGCTCTTGTGGAGTCACTCTTTTGTCATTTGGCAGATGAAGGGGGTGCAGTTGCTGCCCTGTATCTTGTGCTGCAGCACGGCCCAGAAATTGCTGCATGCTGTGTAGTAGGATTTTGGAAAGAAAATATAAATGTACGGTCTTAGGGTAGACGTTTGGTGGGAATATAGCCAGGTATCTCCATCCCATTGTTGTACCACTAGTGAATACCATCAGCTTCCTCTTTAACTCAAATCCAAACCCTTTCGTGGGCCAAGATCACAAGGACATTTAATAAACCTACCAGGTAGATTTTATCTTCATGTTTTTCCATTTCTATAGGTATGCCGTCACATTTTAAGAACCCTTCTTCTCTTTCACGTTGTGGGCTGTGATGCACATTTTGGGTCCGTTCTCACGCGTACACTGCTGGTGCTGATGCATGATGTAAAGGGTGTACATCTAAAAACATCACTCCTTCTCTAATTTACAGATTTTTGTGGTCTCTGGGTCACGTGGAAGTGCTAATGCAACGCTTCTGGTCACCTCTTGTTGACATCTCTCACTTGGGCCAAACTTTTGCAAGTCGATAAAATGCATCCATACTTTCCTACTGTTGCTCTTCCATCAAAGCAATCGCTCTAGCTGCCGGAGGGATATTATTCACCTGCCAGAGAGATGGAAGGTAGAATATAAAATAGATTCTCTCTGAAGATGTAACCTATGTTATGGAAAATCTTTAAAGTCGTTATTTCACATCATCCTCTATCTCTTTGACATATAATTTGCACTGTGTTAGCATCCTTCTTATTCCCTCATGTGTCCTTGCTGAGAATGCTCCCCTTGCTTCTCACCTGATGACCAGCCACGCTTTTCACTGTAATGGGCAAAATCTCCCAGCTCCAGCCAGGAAAGGTGCTGGCACTGCCTGCGATGCTGTACCAGGGCAGTTGGGTTGAAGAATTCATGTGGTAGGTGGTAGGAATTTGTGTGGACCCAATTAAATGAAGCCTGATGCTGATCTTTTATGAGCTTGAAAGGGTTTCAGCCGTACCCAGAAGGATTCCTGAAACCGTTTCTGAGTTAGAGAGAAAAATAATTTGTCAAGAGAGCACGGCCACCCCCTCTCCGAGCATCCTCCTCCCCACAACCCCCTCAACGCTCTTGCGCAGAAGGCTTTGTGGAAACATGGGAGAAGGCTGCTCTTTGCTGTGAATCGTTCCTATCCCTGTTGGTCAAGGTCTCAGAGACCTTCATTTTGGGTCTGTGTGTAAGGGACTGGGACAGTCTCCATTTTCCTGCCCCGCCAGCTGGGAAGCTCCTGCAAGGGCAGGACTGATTTTTAAAAAAATTAATAGCCAAACTTAGAGAAAGCAGATTCAAGTGAAATAAAAGATTCTTTTTTCTCTTTAAGGTCAACCCAAGATATCTCATTACAGCCTAGATGAAATCTGGAGGGGTATTTTGGGGTTATTTAATCTTGCCGTTTGACCACTTTGCTTTTTCAAGGTAACCGATTTTGCCATTTTGAAATGAAGCATCAAGAGGAAACATTCTGCCATTTCTGAATTTGCTAAATTCAACCAAAATTCATATATCATTCCATTCCTCCAAAAATTCTGCTGATTTTTCATTAATCTCTGAATTTATGCTCTACAGAATGAAGCAAGTGGGAATAATAGACTTCTGATTAATTTTTGCCAAGGTCTGGGAGATGCAGTGCTGGGGAGGAGCTGCAAGACGCTGGTGGGTCCCGCGGGAGCACAGGAGACAGCACCTCAGAGGTCTTGGAGAGGTTTCGTACACTTTCTCCCCCTGCCCCACATGGATACAACCTCTCTCTTTGTCCGAGTCCCATTTAAAAAGCAAACAGAAGGAAAACACAGCAACATAAAGTCTGTCTTGAAGTCTGGGGCCATCCACTGAAATACTCTGATAAAATTAATATATTTTTAAATAAGGTGTTTCAAATGTTATTTCCAACCTGGATATTCATTGGACACCTGGATATTCACTAGTTCTATTGAGAAAAAAAACACAGCAGGAATGAAATTTTTCACAGCTTTTTGCTCAGTGAAGAAAAGTGAAGAAGATGAAATGTTTATGATCTGTCGCAAGTCAATATAAATCAGGAAAGTCTTTGACACATTCATATTTTTTTATGAAAGAGTATGAGGCGATGGAGAATACTAGAAAAAACAATATTACAGAACGCCGACACATTGGTCTGTGATCTGATGGGATGTGACTGATGTACCATCAGCTGAGAAACCTAGCAAAACGGAACCCGCAAACGATGAGTTGAGAGCCGAGATGAAGCCAGCTCCCTGGTGGGTTTCCTTTTATGAAAACAAATGATATTCACGTTTTATGAAGTGCATGGTAAATCTGGTGTATAACTGAAGAGTAAGATGGTTTTTATTCTCTGACTTAAGAATACATTGTTTTATTTACTTTAGATATCTGAGATTTACAGCTGAACCATGGTGAGGACACGTTGCAATGCCTCTGTTATCCATGTTACTCAAAGGCAGAGCTGGAGGCACAACTGGATACAGAGTATGGGGACCATGCGATAAGGCAGTCACTTGGACCAAGGGACCATGGCAGAAAAATAAAATATGGGTTATTTAAAGCCCGTTGGAACTGTGGTGTCACCGTACTACATAAAACATAACTCTTACTCTGTTGGTTTGTTGTAAAAAAGGGTCCCTTGATATGGTTTTACACAGTTTGTCTACTTTGAGATAATTTTTTAATGTCTTGTGCTAAAATCAGCCAACATTTTGACAAGGGTTGGGAGGAATTTTTGACAAAATGTTGGTGAAGTTTGACAAGACTTTGACAAGGAACCAAGGGAAATCAGCAGTTTTGGCTGAGCTTTGCTCTGAGTTTTGGGTTTGCGTTCAGAGCAAGGACATACATAGACAAGGACATTTTGGCATGAGCCAAATCACTGCTCTTTTGGACCACTGCAAACTAGAAATGAGTCTGCTGACCATGAACCACCTTCTCTGAAACGATGGAGAGGAGGGATCAGGCACTGCTGTGCTCGATGGAAGAAGGCAATGAAGAGATGTGGGCAGATTCTCAAATGCTCCTCCCTGTCACATGAACTCTCTTTGTTATTAATACAACAGAAAGGGTTTTAAATTAATGCAGAGTTTGATAGAGCTGCCCCATGCCTGCTTTTCACTTGCGATTTTAATTCAGATGCTTCTGGTTCTTGTAGAGTTGGTTTGGTGTTTTAAAGGATGGAGAGTTCAGGCGGTCGCAGCACGTGTCGAGTATTTTCAGCATTCCTCACCTGTGTTGTGGTATGGATAACATATTCGTTTAAATAACGCAGTGATGGAAAACTTTGTTCTTACTGCGAAGGCATTGAAGGAAACAAGAATACGTGTGGATTGCATTTAGGGTTCCTCTGACTTACATGACGCACATTACTTAATGAAAAACGGAGTGTGAGAGAAGGTATGATTGGGTGGGCTTGTCCTATATCATTTTGAAAAACACAAAACTGCTTAAAAATATCCTGCAATTGCCAATGTCTTTGTTTTCCGTCCAAGATATCTATGGCTTGTTACACTCCATACTCTCAGCTTGCTTGCAATTTCTGGCTGTTTAGCGCTGAAATAATGTAATCCAATTTTCTTTGTCACCATAAAGGCCTTAATTATGGGTTCATGGGATATTGTAATCAGAATCCGTTGGATTTTCTCATATGTCGAAGTGTCGTCTGCTTCAAATTCATCAGTGTCCTTGTGTTGTTGTAAGCACTCAGATAGACCGGAGGTCATGCCTCGCTTCATGTGTCATTGCCAAAGATGAATTTATTCAGCGTCGGTTCTCCTGCAGCAACATAAACTATCAGCTTGCTTTGAATTTTTGCCTTTATCTTCAGGTTATTGCCGCAAAAATGCGATAATCCCTCATTTGTGCCAGTGCTGATAACATCTTTCCCACTTGGATTTCTCTGTTGACATTTGCAGGAGGAGTTTTCATTTCGTTCGATCATATGCGGTGAGTTGACCTTGGACGGCGGGGTGGACACGGCAAAGGTCACTCACAGCTTTGCTTAATTAACACTGAGGCTTTGTGTCTGAAGCAAAAAAATGCAAAAAAATTTTCAGAGAGCACCGTTAGCCTGCATTTGCATCCAGGGGTGCATTTTTATCGCAAATACATTTTTATTGCAAAGATGGTGTTGGCTTGTCTCCAGCCCATGTATTTCCAAGTCACCTCCCCAGGAGCAGAGGAGATGGGGATGGAGCCAGGCTTTGCGGGGCTGCTGGGAGGTACCCACAGCCTCTGCCCGCGAGGGACAGGCATTTCTGAGAGCAGGAGTGTTCTCAGGCCCAATGTGGGCATGGAGAAGCGGGTTCCACGCAGAGCGTGCGCCCCGTGGGTGAGGCAGCAGGTGTGGGAGCAGAAACAATGCTCCCGAGCAGGAGAACTTTCCTTAGGGCTGTGAATTTGTTAAAATGTCCAGCAGTGCGTGTCGAGCCTGGCTGAAGACGAGGCAATAACACGCAGGGGCGGTGGGCTCGCTCCACCTGGACCTTGCTAGCCCGGCTCCTCCTGGATGCGGGCTGGTGAGCTCTGGGCTAGTTTCTTTCTTAGGAAAGCAAATTAAATCACTGTTGTTATTTGACCATCTCCAACTTTTGTTATTTGACTGTTTCCAAAGTGTCTTGCCCAGCATGGCTCCCATGGACAAAGAACCTGATCCATATTTCTCCCCTCTGACCTCCAGTTTGCCCTGGCTGGCTGCGGCCCCCTGTTAAATACTGCTGTGGGATTTTCCAGTAGAGTTTCCAACACTGGTTAACCCTCCCTTTTAAAATAAAAGCCGAAGATAGATTATAGCTATTTCCCAGGTTTAATCACTTAGTATATAGCGTATTTTTTTTTTTTTCCCAGAAATACCGTTTGAGTGGTGCGTGGCCAACCCCAGGGAGCCCGCTTAGGAGCAGCCTCCCCAAAGCGAACCCAGCTGGGCGTGAAATGAGCCCTTTTGTCTGGCAGAGCTGCGGGAGGGGGTCGGTACAGGCGGATCAATACGGCCACGCATCTGAAACAGCCCAGCCAGGGACCTTGTGGCGATAGGAAATGAGGTTTGAAAGCTCCACGCTGAATGCAGCCAGTCTCAAACGAGAATCATTTTAGCAAGAGCTAAAATTGCTCCTCTTGCTCCTGTTTTAGCGGTTCAGCTGAAGTCCTGAGCCAGGAATGGTGCCTTTGGATGTTGTTAGTCTTCTCCTAACCTAAGCGCAACAGTAAAATCACGGCTCCGTGCAAACCCATCCAACCTTTGGTGTGTTTGTAACCAAGTCTCTCCGAACAGCTGTGCTCTTGTTACTCTAAATGGTCCTACTCCATCCTGCAAGCAGTCAACCCACATGCAAAGGCCGGTGTACGTGGTGGGGGGACACAATATCAGGCTGGGACTTCCCCTGGTCCAGAGGGGCATCTTCTCTCCATTTTGAAGCCAATCCATACATCAGCTCAGGTAGTGTTGCCATAACCATTTCCACTGCAAAAAAAAAAAAATGAGGCTGTATTTTGGGGTTTGTTATGTTTAGGTTTTTAGGATTTATTTTCCTGTTTTATTGCCTTGCAGGTGTAGGAACCATGGTCTTTGCATCTTCCCAACTGGAGCTGGGTGCAATTTGTTGTCAAATACTTCCTCCCTGGAGAAAAAGTAAAATCAGATCCATCAACATTATTTGCAAAGTCTTCTGTAACTTGCCAAGATATTTTTTGGGGGCTGAAAAAAAGCCTGTAAAGTTCACTTCTACATTTCCCAAGTGCATCATTCTGATATTTGGGTTTCAGGCACCATTTCATTTGCATATTTTAATCCTAAAATGCCAACGAGGAGCCGTGATGGAACTATTTCATTTTCATAGGGAAAAAAATTTGATTTAACATTGACAATGAAGGAGCGAATAAACTCAAAATGATTTTTCCCTCCTGCTTTTTCAGACTAGCAGGAAAGCGAGAGCCCAGCCCTTCCCAAAGCTCCGTCTGGGACAGCATTGGGGAACATAAATCACAGCCGCAGCCCCACGCGAGGTGTTACCCCCACCCGGCTTTATGGCAGGTATAATTTAAGCTTTCACAGATTGTGAATCTTGCTAGTTAAACATGAAGGGTTATTTTATTTTCTAATTGACTTTTGATTTGGATGTTGTCAGATGAGAGCTTTGCTTTCAAGTAAGAACTTAGTATTTGGTTTCTTTTGCTTGGAAAAAGTTCCCATCAAAATATCCTGTATTTCCTTGGCTTTATTTCTCCCGCAAGATCCCAGGCTTGCTTACTCTTACCCTTTTTGCTTTGGTGTCAGGACCCTGCCCTTTTCTTCCTTTTTCCACATACCGCGCTTTGTCATTAAATCTTAAGATTATTAAATAAAGTCATCATTTCCCCTCAGCTTCCAGTGGTCTCCTTTGGGAGATGGTGATCTATCTGAGGACAGCACGTCTCTTAAATAACATTTATAATTATACTTAAAGAACACGATATACGGTAATTGCCACCGTTAGCACACTAATGTGTCGTTTGCTCACGTTCAATCTGTGCCATCCCCACCCTCCCAGCTCCACCAAAACCTTCCCAACGCACCCACTGCTGGGTTGGTTTGGGGTTTTATTTTTTGCAAATTTTTATTTTTTTTTCCTCTGAGTTTTTAATTGTGGAGTGGGCATGGAAAAAGGCAGCCTATAAAAAATTCATGGAGCTATTGATCACACCAGCATGCTGTAACAGCTCAGCATGCAAAGCTGCTGTAGACATCTGAGGGCTACCAGCGTTCCCGCACATGAAAGCTGAAGCAGGCGTGTGCGTTTGTCTGCATGACATCGTTTCTCGTGTTTTTTTTCCCCTTTATATTTTCCACTCATGTTCTGCGTATGTAAAATGAAGCACTGCAGAAGGAACCGGAGAATAATGAGGGTCAGGTGGCAGACTTCTTATTTATGAAGAACTCCTTTGTAGCCTTCAAAATAATTTCCAGTGTTATTGGGCAATCAAAGGCAAGTATCAAAATCGTAAGATCAAATAAATAACGTGGAACTAACGAAGTTCTATCTACATGCCAGAAAATGTCAGGAAAAAAGGGTCGGACATGCAAATGCCTCTTCATCTTCCTCCCCAGGGAAAAGTTCAGAGAGACTGAAGGTCATCTTAGACATTGCAGATGGGTATAAAGTGATGCCAGAAGAAAGAATCACAACAGGAACCTTTCTCTTGTTTGCAGGATTTGGTCCCCAAAGAAGCCTTAGATCTGAAATGAGTTGGGGCATAAATGCAGGTTTGGACTGGAAACTGGAAGGTGTCCATCTCCATTGATGGTGAGGTGGTGGGACAGGTCAGACCCCTTGATCCGCTGGTTAGAAGCTGGTCTCGTATCAATAAATGTGAGCGAGGGGAGAAATGATTCCTGCTTTCATGTCCTAAAACACCCTCTGTGATATATTTGCATACAGCCCCAATTAATTGTATTATTTAATGGTACCCTGGAGGGCGCACTCGAAAATATAAGGAGCAATTCTGCACTGACAGCAGGGATGAATTAGATGACCTAATTCTTTAAAGTACGAGATTTCAGATTGCTGTATCATCTCCATGTCCTAGGGTAGGCTGCCAGTAGGTAAGTTCCACCTGAGTCTCTGTAAATGTACCTATGTACTTCCTATATACTATATTTTTAAAAAATACATCTGAGAAGATATCTTTGATGAGCACCTTGAGTAACAAATGTGTAAGCCTTTTAGTCGTCTCATTTATAAACAAAACAGTCAGAGCGATGTTGATGGAAAACACATAAGACAAGAGCATCTGACAGAAGCAAATAAATACCTTATTTAATACATGCAAAACATGTAAATGAAAAGGCTAAAAGGTAACTCAGGTCTGAAAGAAGCCTCTTTTTTAAATCACAAGTATTCTGACAAGTAGTACGTCCATGCGAATGTAGGGATGCGAACTCATAGACTAACACAGCAACTACAGAGCTACAAACTTTGAATTTTCCTACAAACTGACAAATATTTAGACTTCATCACCAAGACTACAGTACAGAAATATAAAAAATTATCAGGAACTTGGCCCCAGCTCCTGGGAGAAAATACTGAATGACTAAATGCTGGAGCACTGCTTCTGCACAAAGATAATACATAAAATCTCCTGTTGAAAACATCTAAACCTCCATATATCAGAAGGAAATATGAATTGCAGAGGCATCAAAACCTATTGAAAAGATGACATTGGTTGTGACCATTATTTAAGTCTACGTGAGCCGATAAGATTCATCAGAAGCAGCTCTCCTTCCTCTAACATGCGCAATTTGGAAAAACTGGAAGGAGCTCCATCAGCTCAAATTGTGAGATGGGTGAAGATCTTTTCTGTTTTATTTTTTAAAGCAGATTTTATTTTCCTCTGTTTCTGAAGTATCTCCATCCTCTTCCTTATATGAGAAGATGTGATCGTGAAGGTCATCTAACTTGGCTTTCGATGCCGTCAAATTTCACCACCTTCGCAGAAAAAGACCCAACCCAAAATTTGTATGAAATTTTCCCCCACCGAGACAGAGACTTCCAAGGAAGTCTGTACTCTGCTGTACTTTGGCATTGGTCAGCCCTTGCTTGCCCCAGTACCTGACTCGGTCTGAAGGACTCTGTCCTCTCCTAAAGGATTATCTATTTGCTTCCTTGTGCCCAGCATAGAATCGTAGAATGGTTAGGGTTGGAAGAGACCTTCAAAGGTCATCTAGTCCAACCCCCTACCACAATGCTTCATGGATGGGGCATGGGTTGCTTGGCTGTGCATGCAATTATCACTGCTGGGGATGAACAGCTAGCCCAGTTTGGGTGTTGTAAGAGGTGAGCGTGGCCTCCTGCTAGCCTGGGGGTAAGGGCTGGAGCCCCAGCAATAACCCGGGGGGCAGCCCTGCTGGGAAGGCATCCTGTTTCAGCACAGATTCGTTAAGCTACCTCTTGGCCGCTCTCCAAAATGTAAACATACTTCAGGGCTGAGACTTGGGAAGTAATTTAAAATGTGTTAGCTCTAATGTTGGGAATTTGGGACTCCTGAAGCCCAGGGCCTAAAAGGAACATTGTTTGCCATCTCATTAGCCCTTTTGCTGAACTCCAGTAACAGCCTCCCTGGATTTTCCCACCAGTATCTCTTTATCTAATGGGGCTGAGAAGGAAAACCTGTTACAAGCATTAAATATTTTCTGATCGGTCGTATGCTTAATTGTGGCTCTGTAGGATCATATTTATGGTCTACAGAGCTGTTACGACTGTTTCTTATATTACAGCTTTAAACTCTGGGGACGCTGCCAGCTGCGGAGGTGAGCTGCCTGGGGACACGCGAGCAGGGTTTTTCAGGAGAAAGCTTTCCTTCCCATGCTGCCAGCGAGTGGTTTCTCCTGGTGCAGGGATGGTCGTGCACTGAGGATAGTGTTTCCAGGCTGCACGGAAATAAAAAAGCAGGGTTGAGAAATGCCTCTGTGGCAGGGGCTGGGTAGGGTTTGGGTGTCCCTGCAGCACATCCCTCCCCAGGGCTGCCTGGGATGTGCCAGATGCTTTTCCTGCTGCCTCTGCCTCTATTTCTGATTTTCATACCAATATTTCTGGGGATGAGTGCTAAGCCTGGGGTCCCTCCCAGTGCTGCAGCAATGTTTGGAGATTGCCATGGGCATTGAGCTTGGGGCAAGGACCGTGTTGGCCACGAGGAGCTCCACACCTCCCTCCTCCTGCCCACGGAGAAACATCTGGGTGGCATTTTCGTTCACTTGTGTCCTACCCTGTTTCTTGTCTTTGAACTGTTATTCCCCGTGTAAAACAAGCTGAAAATAAGGCTGGATCTTCAGTTGATAATCAGGATCACCACATTAAAGCTGATGGGTGAAATGAAGATGTGGGCCACTAATTTATCAAAGGGCTTGGAAACACTAACGACAGTGGCCAAGTGAGTTTCTGACTGTCCACCCAGCCATTGCAGCAGCCTGCACATTCCTGGGTGATAAAATCCATTAATTTTATCCGCTTTCAGCAGTCTTTGAAGTGAGATGGTCCCCTGCAGCCTCGGGGACTGGGAAGGGGAACACGTCTGCCCATGGGGCCACTGGAATTGCATTTTTCGTCTCCCAGCATCTGAGACGACCGGGTGCATGTGCTGAGTTGGTCCCATTGAGTCATGATTCGCAGTGTGGTTACAGGCGATGTTACCCACCACTCGTACCAGGCTGGCACTGAAAGGACCAGGACCCCTCCACCAAGTGCAGCCACCACTGATAGACCTGGAGGAAAAGTTCCTATCGTCTGCAAGACATGTAGGAACAGGAACTGGGCGTATTTGGGAGGGATGCTCCTCCAGCACAAAGTGAAACTCTTCTGTTTGAGGTGTTTTGGGGAAGATCCCCCACCAGCAGCAGAAAATCAAGTCTAGCAACCCCACACCAGGATCTGCAGCAGGGAAGAGGTCAAGGGTGTGTGACGTCATGTGTGAGAAGGAGGTGTCCCCCATGCATGGCTTGCTCTCCTGCTCTGTGATCCAGGAAAGCCAGGAGGGTGGAGGGTGAAGGATGGAGGATGGAGGGCAGAGGATGAAGGATGGAGGGTGGAGGATGGAGGATGGAGGAAGAAGGGTGGAGGATGAAGGATGGAGAGTGGAAGATGGAGGAAGAAGATTGGAGCGTGGAGGATGGAAGAAGAAGGATGGAGGGTGGAGGGTGGAGGATGAAGGATGGAGAGTGGAGGAGTGCACACCAGGGTTTCAAGGCTAGTTTTGGCAGCAGGAGCCTGCAGTTTTCTGAAGCTATCTTAAGGTGGCAGAGTTGCAATCTGCTGGAAGCTGAGCCCTGCGGCTGGTTGGTTTGCAATCCAAGGGGAAGAAAGGTATTTTCAGAAAAATCATCGTTTGTCTTGCAAAGCAGGATGAACTTTACAGGAGAGAAAAAGATCTGAAAGTAAATTAGCCCATACTAATTAGAAATGTGCCGGCACTGAAATATTCAGGTCATTACAAATTTGTGGCTCCCTTTGAATTGCTCTGTGCCAGCAAATGAGCAGATGATGAGTGATCTTCTGCAGCCGGCGTCCCACCCTGCCTGTGCAAACCGGCGCTGGGTGCGTGCCCTGTCCGGGGCTGGGTGCTGCGAACCCATGGGGCAGCAGACCCCATGCTGCCCCACGGCTTTCCCAGCGCTTGTGGGGCATTTCTCTTCCTTGGCAGAAGCCATTACAACCAAACATGTTGCCAAAACGACGGCACTAAGGGGCGGAGGAAATGATACGATGATTTAGGGCACCCTTCCTCACGCTGCCAGAGCAGGAGGGATGTCTGAATCTAGGAACATTTTGTTTCCTGAAGAAAAAATGGGATGGAATCCTGTGAGTGTTAGTCTCACTGCTGTTATCACTTGCTGCATATTATTTCAAAAAATTGTAAATTCTGTCCAAGGTAGTTGCAGAAGCCATTGCAGTTCATTGTCTGGATCTAATACTTTCTGCTTTTGTGTGTCTAGAGTGTTTAGAATAAAAAATAATAGAGGGGGAAATAATCCTTAGCACTTCAGTGGGGCTTTTTATAGATGCACTTTGGAGGTGATCTGCTTCCAAAGGACAGCAGTCATGCCGATGTATGGAGAAGGTTGTCCAAGGCCAGCTGCTCCTCTCTAGTTTACGCAGCCCATAAAAGAGACCATCGCCTGGACGTGCCTGACCTACCCTTTGGAGTCAGAAGGTAAAGCAGGAGCCAAGCTGTTCTTCAAGGAAAGTTTTACACCGTAAAGAGCAGCAACTAGGAATAGCTCTGTTTTAGTTATCACTCCTTCTCTCCACCCTCTGGGAGGTAAGATGGATGTGTCCATCATACGTATCGCTGGTATAACGACAGTGAGTGCTGCCTTTAGGAAACCCCGGGTCCCATCCCTACATTGCACCTGGAGAAGCCCCCCGGCAGGCAGGCGAGCCTGCAAGCCCTGGGGAGATGCGCGCAGCTTTCAAAATGAAGCACGGAATGGGAAGACCCTCTGCCAACTGCCCTCAGTGGAAGATGCCACCATTAGAGGTCCAACTGCCGCTAACGGTGCTCGGTCAACCGTCAAAGAGAGGGCTGTTGAATTGCTGCCAGTGCAAAGAGGTCCATGGCTTTCCAACGGCGAGGAGAGATGCAGGAGGTGGAGGGCTGTGCTGCTGTCCTCTCAGAGCACTGAGGCGGCTGCATTTCAGGAAGAGGAAAGCAAGTAGGGCTTTGCAGGCTGTGGTACAATGGGAATTTCTCTATGTGTAAGAACTAAAAAAAAAAAAAATAAAAATTTGGGGCTGTGTCTTGTCTGCTGCGACTATTTGCGGTGTTCAGTAAGCCATGAAATTTCTCATTTCTCAGCAGGGATGCAGTGGACGACTGCAGCGTGATGCATTGCGGGCTCCCTGCCTGCCTACCTGTGCGTGTTAAACACCCGTAGCTCACGCTGTCGGTACCTTTAGGAGCTGAGAAACCCAGTCAGGCAGATGAGCCTGGCTTCTAAGGATGGAGAAGAAAATGCAAGTCTGCCCCTCGGTTGGTGTTTAACCTCTTCTGGGGAGCAGCTAGTTGCTGAGTCAGCAAACTGCAGAGCTTCGGCTGCTCCAGGCAGGAACCTCCTGGGACCACGAGCATCTGCTCCCATGGAGTGTAAGAGGATGAATGGTCAGCGGCAACCCTTCAAACCCCCTCTCCTGCTCCCTGCTAAGAGTACAAATTTCCTGATAAAAGGACAGTGGAGACGGTTGTTTATGCATTTAGTGATGGTTACTTGGCCATCGCAGGTAGCTGCTGCAGAAGCACTGAAAGGACAAGTTCATCCAGGAGACATTCATGTTTTCAGTTCTTTAGGTCCATCTCTGGCTCATACAGAGATCCTTTACCAAAGATGCACAAGCATCCTAGATTTCTTCTCTCCTGTGGAAACATTCCAGGCCAGGTTGGCCGGGGCTCTGAGCAACCTGATCTGGTTGGAGATGTCCCTGCTCCTGGCAGGGGGGTTGGGCTGGGTGGGCTTTAACGGTCCCTTCCCACCCAAACCATTCTGTGACTCTATGATTCTACATTTCTGGACTGCATCTGATCCCCCATGAATGTAGATATCCTCTCCTGCTCCTAATTTCATTAGCAATGCCCTCTTGAGAGCTGATCCAAATATCCCACGTAACGTCGGCTGAGGTGCAAACAACCAAATGACTCGAGCAGAAGGGACGGCGTACCCTGGTTCTGATCACCGCCTTTCCTCGTCATTATGCGCTTCCACTGGCTTGGAGCAATCAAGTGTACCACTATCAAGGACGTTGACGGATTAGCCTCATCAGTCCCCTGCTGTGACCGCCAACTTTCCGTATATTAATCAGAAAAAACAGCTCCCTGATTGCCATTTAAATTGCACAAAAGATATATTTGTCTTGTGGTAGTCCATGACATTTCAACGTGCTGCCAGATCGCAATGTCTTAGAGGAGCTTTGTTGCTGTGTTTCCCGAGAGGCTGGAAAAGCAGAAAGCTCGTTGAAAGAAACATTTTGCTTCGTTCTGCTGGTCTCATGCTGAACACATATCAGTATGAAAAAATGCAAGACCTCTCTGAGGCTATCAAGTAGATTTTACTGGATAATATTAAACATGCGTACTAGTTACTGGGACTTGACTTCTGACGTGGGCTCTCCATATCCTCCTGGTTTTGGCCGTAGCATTTGTACTGCCTCATTTTTCCTTCCTAGCTGGCAAGAAAAGCCGCCTTCCCCCTATAACCGAGTTGACTGGGGAGTAGAGTTGCAATAGTGTTTGTTTTTCCTCTTTGTACCCTCTAGGGCTGAGACCAGTCACATCATATTAATCTCTGGACACTTTATGAGTCCATGGTCCCCTCCTACTGTAGGCACAGCTGCTGTTGTACATCGCAGACTCACGACGAGACATTGATCCAAATCTGAGGTTCAGTGTCTGATGATCTAATTTGACTTTTGTGCATCATGCACCAGAGATCCAGATGTTTTGAACAACCATAAGAACGACTGGAAGGTGAGACAATAAATATGGAATTAACTGTGCAGGATAAGCCTGATGCAACAAGTCCAGGAGCACTCCTGGAGCATCCCTGGAGAAGATGCACATGAGAGCGTAAAACTTCTGCAAAGTGCCAGTGTGCATGTGAACCCATCCAGCAAGTCCTCGCTCAACACCAGGTTAGCATCTAGCAGAACATCTGCAAGGTTTTGCAAACCACCTTTGAGCAGCAGCAACTGCCAAACATCCCCCAGCAGGACTCCTGTTACCCCACCCCCTGTGAGGGTGCAATGCTCAAGGGATTTGGATTTTGCAAGGATATTTTCACTGCCTTGTAGAACTATTTAAAGACTGTAAATCTAAAAAAAAATATCTGTTATTTGCAGCCCACCGCATGGTGTCTGTGTAGCACTTCCTTGTATACCAGGTTCATGTGCTCCCCTCAGGCAATGATAGGTGAGAAATTACACGCGATATACTTTAATGTCCCTGTATAAATTATTTATTTGACGAACGACTGCACCTACAGGAACACAATGTGCTTGCCCTGCGTTAGTTACCGTGGCAGGTAAAGCCTCTGCCAAGGGAGCAGCTCAGCGATGTTAATGCCACGTTGGCTCCAGCAGCGCCATCTTTTCCAACTATTTATCCTGCGAGCGGGTCCAGCACTGGGTGGGTCCCTGGAAGCTCGTTTGCACAAGCCGAGGAGCTGCCCCTTCCCAATTTTCCCATGTATGAAGTGAAACTGCTTTGAAAGTGTCTAAAAGCTGCTGAGATGTATCTGGTGGTGTTTTCCAGGAAGCCCCAAGGGACAGGCACGTCCCAGGCATGGAGGATGCTCCACGTGGCCTAGGGGTGCCTCACTCCCGGGCTCCACCGCGTACCCACATTTTCTCCCTGCTGGTGCAGAGCCCATGAGGCTGGGCGACGCTTTGGCTTTAGTCCTTCAAGAATTTATTGTCTTCCCTTTCTCACTAATATTTGCTTGCTTCATTAGCTGCTTACGTGCTCTCATCTCATTTACGCACTGACCTTGCAGACTCCCATCCTTTCCGGAAGATTACGTTGCAACCTTATTTCAGATGATCCTTCAAAGATCCTGATCATAATGTGAAAATTATACATTAGGCCAAGATATAATATAAGAACATTTTTTTTTCAGAGAGAAAACAGCTTTCAACAGACCATGGAGTGATGTGAGAGGAAAGATCTCTTTCCGTCAAATTTTCTTTATTTTGCGTAAAATTCTACTATAAGCTACCATCAATTTTTGTTTTCTTGGGCAAATACTGTCTCCTTTCTTGTCTGGAAATTTTGTCTGTGAAGATTTGGGGAATTTTCCAAACTTATCCAGGAGTCTCCAGATGTGTCATGGACTGGGGTGTCCACCTTCCGCGACATGGGCTTTCTGGTGCAGCTCTGGCCAAGAAATCCCAGCCGCAGATCCACTCCTCTTTGTCCAAACATTTCTAACAGCAATAATCACTAATGCTGACACATAGCAAAGTCTTTCTTTTCCTCAGAAAGCCAGAAAATCTGGTTAAAACTTTTCTGAGTGCATTGGTTGCATTAGTAAATGCTTTCCCTGCAGCTGCCAGATAAAAAGCAAAGATAAGAAACAGATCCATGCTTAGTGCCTTAGACCCCAGCAGAGCGTATCTAGAGCAGAAAGTTAAAATATTATGGCTTTTTTCTTTTTTTTTTTTTTCAGTTTGCTGGGTGAGAGCCACAGACCCATCCCGTGCTGCCCATTACCCGTGTGCTTTCCACCTGATTGATGTGCTTTCTGCATGCAGAGAGGATCTGCCATCTTCGGCCGTGGGGCTCCCACAAGGCAGCTGAAATTGCCGGTGGGGCGGCGGGGGGTGATGTACGATGCCGAGGAATGCGTGAAGCTATGTTAAGTGGATGGGCTGCGGTCCCAGCACGCCAGGAACGCCTGGGGCTTATGTGGGCCCGGGCGAACCCCACGGCAGCAGCCTCGCTCATTGAAACCCTACGGCGGGTAAAATGACGTTTTTGCTCTGATTGCTGAGAAAACTACAGAAAACAGAGTTAAAAGTACGTTCCCAAAAGATGTGAGGGGTTCAAGAAGAAAAGAAGAAATTCCCAGAGAAATTTCTCTAGGAATACCTCCAATGTGTTTTTGGGGGATGCTGCCACCACAACTCGCCAACGTTGCTGTAGCCCCATGTCAATTAACGAGCAATTAATCAGCTGGCTGACCCGTGAGTGCTTTGGGCACAGCTTTGCACAAGTTTTAAGGACAGGAATTCCTGCATCCAGTTTGGCCACATCCAAAACAAGAGGGCTCCAGCTGACACTGAGTTATTCCTGATCTGAGGGCGATGGGCAGGACCCACCAGCACCCGCCAGCCTCGAAGAGGCTTTACCCTGATCCAGTTAATTCTTCTTGAGGTGTGGCTTCAGCAAAATGGGCTGAATCCCCTTGCTTTCACGAAGCTGCCCATGCAGATGTGCCCCGGGCTGAGGAGCCTGACTTGCTTTTCATGTTTGCTACAAACGTTCTCCAAGGACATTAAATAAATGGGGACTGTTTGCTTCAGTTTTTTTGAGATTAAAATACTCCCCAATGCACACATCTTTTTCATGGACCAAGTAGAGTGAAACTAGCAATGAAGAGTAATTATAGAAGTGTGGGAAATATAGTGCCTAATGGGTTTGTATAAATACCAATGTTTTTGACCTCGGAAAATATATTGAGAATATGAACAGCTCAGGATCATCTCAGAGTATCACCCTGCCCATGTGTTTGAAAATTGTTTTTTATTTTACGAGGAAAAATATCCTGTCTTGTATTAACTAAATTTTCCCAAGCTATAGAACTGACCATTTCTATTTTAAAGAGGAAAATGTGTTGAAAAATAAGTAGATCGGGTAGCTGTTAGCATGTGCATGTATATGCAAAGAGGAATTCGAGGTGAACCTGGTTCTTCCATTCCCATGGCATGTTGCATCAGACCTCTGCTGTGCCCCTTCTTGCAGAGAGCTGACTGGAGCTCTCCTCATCTTCCTCCCACTCTATCCTTCCCCAAAGCAGAAGATCAGAAGGATTTAGAGCAACTCAGTCTTTGTAAAGCCTGTGTGAGGGGGAAGCAGCACCATCCCCTGGCGCTGTGCTCTGATGGGTTCATGCGCCGTGTCCCATGTCCCTTGCCCAGCCAGGCGTGCCATCACCTCTCCTAAAACACTACTCTCCTCCTGGTCCCTCCCTGCATTGCGTTTGCCTCTCTTTCCATTTATTTTTGCGGTGTTACACTCATGCATCCTTTCTTCTGATGGGAAGCTGCAGGATTGTTATTTATCCATCCAACAGTTGTCCGTATGAAAGCCTAAATTCAGACGATGACATAATTTGCTACAAGCATCTTAGTAAGGATTTCAGCTGCACCAGCTAACATGCAGTTATTTCAGTCCGTATTGTGTCATTCTTCCTCTTATTTATGTATTTCTACGAGCATGACTGTAACGGCATTGAGCTAGAGAGAGGCAGAGCCACATGGGCACATGGGCATTAGTCACAAGCAGAGCTTCCAAGCAATTAACTCCAAGGTCAAGGATACATTTGTACACACCAGAACTGCTTTGAGATGTTTTAAGTAGCTATAAAAAAAAATAAATATGATTAAAATCAATTGCTGTCTGTCTCTGATCCGTTTGTTCATGAACCAGTCCTCTAATTCCATTAAAGGTTTTAACAACAAGGATAATTTTCACAAAGGCATTTTTTTTTTGTTATGTGCCATTTTCAGCTGTTTATTTTTCCCTGTGTGGGCAGAAGAGGCATTGAAGAGGTTTTTACCTCTCTGGGTAGATAAGGGAAGAGCCAGGTTCCCCATCAGCACCATGGCAGGTGGGGAAGGTGCTGGTGGCACCAGAAATCTCATCCCGGTCACCGGCGTGGTCAGAGATGGCTCCATTCCTCCTCGGGCTGCAGAGGGGATGCATCCCTGGACCCCATTTACCTGGGCTTTGGGTTTTTTGGAGTACAAAATCCTGCACGATCCCCTGTGATGCTTCTGACCCTGCTTCTTACCTGGGCTTTTGGATTTTTTTGAGTACAAAATCCTACACCGTCCCCTGTGATGTTTCTGGCCCTGGGTGCCAGCTGATGCTGTATGGAGGTTGCATAAACCAATTTTCTCTCCGGTAGCACCTTCCCGTGGCAGCTCCTCATTAGCAGCGCTGAGAAGCTGTAGCATCTTCCCTGCCCTTGCAAACTGTTATGCAAATAGCGCTTGCTGACAGCATAAATACATTCATTTCGGTGTCGCACTAATTGATTTTAGCTCATTAGGAGTGATTTTGCCCTAATTTGATAAGGAAGTGTGAAACTGTTTTTCCCAACAGCAGGTTTGTTATTTGTGGAGGTATTAAGAAAGTGTTAATTAGACACAGTTCTCCTGTCATGTTGATGGTTTGGGGAGTAGTCACCGTACAGAGCGAATAGGCTCCGAGACAACCACGCCTGTTGCTGGATGCAGTTTGTCAAATTAAGTTAATTACGTTAACGTGAGCGGCATGTGGCACGTATGGATGTGTATCACAGGCAGCGGTGCACTCCTTTGTGTCTATTTTACAGGAATTTCTTAAGCAGGAGGCAGAGAAGCCAGTGGTACCTATCACAACAAGGTGAGCATTGAGTTCTCTTTGGGTGACGTCTTCTTCCATAGGCGTTGTCCCTTGTCCCGTTGTGTCTGAAATCTCACTACAGAAGTGACCCTTCAGCAAAACCAGCCTAACATTTAATTCTTCAATTTATACCCTCAGGAGAGACTTTCTCCTACATTTATTTCCCAAGGACATGCATGTGTTGGGGTCCAAAGTCCAACCGTAGAGAGGGATTTGTACTCAAAGGATGAGTTGCATGCGCTTAGCAAACCCTGTGGTTGGGGGGCAAAAAGATGTCCAAGAAATGTCCCTATTTTGCCACTGAAATGGCAAAACAGCGGCTTAGTGGTTCTGGGATGGATTGTCCCAAGTGTTTCTAAGGGCCTTTTGGATCCAGAGCTGTCTGAAGGCTGGAATGTCTGTTTTACTGTAAATCTGGATATTTCAACAACTGTTTTCATTGCATTTGAAATGAAGCCAAATATTTTCAGACTTACACGAGCAATGAAAGTTTTTAAAATAAAAGTTTTGAAAGCATTGTTTTCCTTCCAAAAAGAGAACTTCCCAAATTTTTTTTTTGTTCTGTAGAAAATGCCATTGACATTTTTTTTTTCATGAAAAACTATTACCATATGTTGAGGGGAAAAAAAAAAAAAACAAACAGTGAAAAATTTGACATAGCTTGGGTGCTTGCAAAAGGTCTGTGGCTCATGGGAAGCATGAAGGAGAGGGTTTTTTTCATAGAGGCCATAAAAAGAAGCCAGGCTGTGGTCTGGTGACACTTGGCCATGTGCGCCGGCACAGGCAGGCACACATGGAGGCATTTTAAGGTCTTGTGAATCAGAATGAAATTCTTACCATGAGTATACGATTGCGTTGTTTTCAAGAAATGACACAAATTAATGATGAGGCTGGGAATGTAGATTGCTCACAGATGGCAACTGGAGACGGCAGCAGTGGTGGGACGTGGGCTAATCAAGAGGAGAAAATAAAGGGAAAACATGCAATGGCTTCATAAAGCTGAGTAAAATGTAATTACTGTGAGACCACTAGAGAAATCATGGGTTTCTGCTCTGCTTTCCACTGCTGGCTCCCTGGAGGTTGCTCTCATCGTGGTAGGTTGATGCCGTGAGGCTACTTTCCATCCCACCACCCTGGGGACCTGTGGGTCGCTGTGGGGGAGCCGTTGGGCTCTTTGTCTGAGCGCTGCTCTTACAAAGGATGGCTCCAGATGAGAAAGGATGAACTGGAAAAGGGATGGTGGGACAAAAGCCCCGACACCTCTGTGGGCATTAGCCACTGCATGGTCTTACCATGCTAACCTGATGCTGACTTGGCCAAACAGTGGTCTGTAACGGTGGTGGGCCATATACCTATTTCTCTGTGTTACATCCTTTTTAAAAATGAAATTTCTACTTTAGATGTTTCCTGTATCCTTTTCTTCCTTTGTTAACTGTGGGGTTTTTTTAAGTTCTGCTGAACTTAAGTCTGGATTTAGGTACACTAAAAAACGGAGGGATCCGTTGCTCCTGGCAAAGTACCTCATCCCAGCCTCTGGACTGATCCATGCTGGACCATAAATACACATTGCAGTAACATGTCAGAGCTAACTAAGTGTGACAGCTCGTGCGGTGACCCCA
>JAAGAY010028347.1:0-24299 GCA_011801015.1 Ardeotis arabs | reverse complement strand
AAGAGATGGCAGTCGAAGCCGGCTTTCCTCCTCCTCCTCCTCCTCTTCCTCCTCCTCCTTCTTCCCCCGCTTCTCCGCGGCGGGCAGCGGCAGGACAGCGGGGCGGCGACCCCCCTTCCACCTCCCCCAAACCCCGCGCAGCCCCGCGCAGCTCCCGGGGCCGGGCCGAGGCGCTGAGGCACAGCCGGACGGGACCCCCCTATGTCTCCCCCACCCCCCCCGGTGGGGGTAGCTAGGAAACAGCGAGCGGCCCGAAAAGGCGGAATTTCCAACGTGTAAAATGTTCTTAACGGAGCCATTGAGAGAGTGCAATAAGGCGTGAGGGGGAACTAATCTCCCCATTTAAATGTTTGTGGCAATTTTATCTAAATGAATTTTAATGCTAAACGAGGGATAATTCCCTATTTGTAACCCGTTTACTTCTCTTTCCTGTGCCTCTGAAGCTGTCTAACATCATGCGATGAACAATAACAATAAAAATACTGTCGAGGCATATTCTTCATTTTGAATGTGTTATAATTACAGCTGATTAAATGTCTTGGGATATAATAGTGGGTTTAATTTGAAATCTGCCCCCCCCCAAAAAAAAAAAAAAGAGGAAAAAGAAGGGTCTGATGGAAGAAGGCCTGTGTCCCACTTCTCTGCGAGGAGGAAGGGACGCGTGTGCCCTCGCATGAAGAGGGCGGTTTGTTTTTGTCTTTCAAGAAACATTAAAAAAAAAAATCCAACACAACAAAACAGGGGGAAAAAAAAGGAAAAAGCGAGCCCTGTTCATTCACGTTTTGGCAGAAAAGTGTCATTATTGCAGGCTCACAAAGCAGGAGCCGGGATGTGCAGCCTCTTTGGCGGTACAGCGGCCCTTGGGAAAAAAAAAAAAAGGCGGGGGGGGGACGGGAAGGAAAAGAAAACTCAAGAGTTACAAAAAAAAAAAATAGGAAGGGGAGGAGATCCAAGCTGTGGCGGGGAGAGGGGAGAAGATCCCACTTTGGTGGCTTGCTGAATTCAGAAAGGTCTGAGCTGCCTGCACCCCTGCCTGTACCCCTGCCCCCCCTCCCAGCCCCCGCCACAGCCGAGGTGGGACCCCGAGGGGACCCCTGGGCAGCTGCCCCCACAGCATCCCCAGGACAGGGGCCTGCCTTTGGGGGGGCGGCCAGCTGGGGAGGGTGTGCAGGGGGCTGCTGCATGGTCTTGCCTTAATTAAGACATTTGTTTAATTCTTCTCCCCCTGGAAAACCCTATTTTTTTTTTTCCATATAGCTGTTATCTTATTTAAAGAGAAGGCACCGCGGCCTGCCCAGGCTGCTGGGTGCTATTTAACTCGCTGGCTGCAGTGCAGAAAGTACAGCTGTGCGAGGAAATTGGTTAATGAGGAGAGGACGGCCTGCACCAGCCTCCGCGCGCAGAGGTCCAGTGGCCCCTCGCACCAGCACGTCATCTACTCACAAATATGAATCGCCCGGGCAGCGTTTTCCAAGTTTTATTCTCCTCCTTCCTTAATGCGCTCAGTTCCAGAAAGAAACAGAGTGCATCAGCGGCTCAAATAATTTAAACTGTGTATTAGAACTGTGATTTGGGGCAGGGGGGTAACACTATTTACAAATTTCTGCCCGATAATCCCCTACGATATTACATTTATTAACAGGCAACAGTTCCCATCCTGACAATTTACAGCACAAGTTCTGAGAAGCTTCTCTCCGCAGCGCAGCGTTACTTTTACACTCTTTAAATACGAAGCCGAAATTATATAGCAAACGATGGGTACATCTCCGGAGCCAGCCGCGTTATGTAGCTGCTCAGCTCCCAGTTTGGGATAGAATGGCTACAAATACTGAAGGGGGGGGGGTGGGCATGACACAAATTTTGCAAGCAGTGGAGTCACCATGACAAAAAATAATTTGTTTTTATTTTAGATTCAGATTTCATTACTGCACTCAAACTACTACAACTGGGCTTTGAGTTATTATACAATCCAAACTGTTTCAATCAGAAACTCTAAGACTCAGTGTGCAATGATTATTATTAATAATAATTAGCTCCTTGGTTTCTTGATAGAAAAAGGCTATCAACAAGCATTTGTTTAACCACAACAAAAGTATAATTAGCTTATCCCACTTAGTAAATCTGTATGCATGCCAACTCATACCAAACTGCTACTTTTACAAAAAATTGCAATAATACAGATCATTTTTCCAGTCCTTTTTGCACAAAATTTATTTACAATGTATACATAAATGCTCCATGATGGGACTATGGGGGGGGGGGAAAATGCACACATGACCGATGTCTTGCCCAGAAAGAAAGTCAACATATTAAAAATAAATCTTCAGTCCATGTTTCGAGCTGCATAAAACAGGAAGTGATGTACAAGGTGGTGGTTGCTGCACGGGGACAAGGATGCTCTGATGTGACAATTAGGCTTCAAATACACTGCCTTTCCGTTTCCATGCTTCCTCCTACCAGTCTCCTTAAGATACTGCCTGCAACAGCTGATTAATCATTGTTGATGACTGCAGTTTTTCCCATCCTTCCCGATTTACATCTGTTCAGGCCAATTCAAATATGGTGAGTAAATGAATTAGACATGCAAATTCACGCCCCAGGCTAGAAAGAGAGAGAGGGAGAGAGATGGGGGAGAAAGGGAGAGAAAGGGAAGAAAGACAGACGGAGAGAGAGGAGAGAGGAGAGAGGAGGGAGAGAGAGAGTGTGCATGGCTGAAATCCTACGATAGAAGAAAGATTCTTCTGCCTGACATAGTTATTTTAATGCTCTAAAAATCCTGCAAATAAGCCCTTTCTGTCATTTGCAGGGTAAGTGTAAGGCTTCTTTTTTTTTTTTTTCAATGTAAGGAGGCTTCTGGAGGAAGTGAAGAGCTATGGAAACAACACACATAGTGTGGAAAAATTTCACATTTTTTTTAAAAAATCTATAAGAAACAACGTAATATGGATAACAGTATAATAGCATTTTACAATATTTCACTCTTTGTTCTCTTAATGTCTTATATAGGTATTTAGCATGTCCCCAGAAGTTGACTTCAGTTGGTGTTCTCCTGCTTTTCAGGGTCCCTGTGAAGAATCAGAACGTCCCTTGGTCCAAAGTTGACGCCAAGAACTCCATAGTCATTGCAGAAAGACAATGTTTGAAATCTACCGTCGCTGCAGACAACGCGTATTTCCCTTAAGCTACTGAGCATGAATGTCCATCACTTGTCCGCTCACTGCCGGCTCTCCGGTATGAAGCATTGTGGGGCTTGATGCTGACATGGGCATTCCAGGGTGGGGTGGTCCTCCATGCATCATCATCGCTGGGTGGTGAGGGTGTCCAGGAATGTAGGTATGCATGGGGGGGCCATGACGCAGCTGAGCAGGATGGGGGGGCATCTGGGGTGGGGTATAGCTTGGCTGTCCCATATTCATACCCATTGGACTGCCCCGAGACACATAATCCCCTGGCATACTTTGCAGCCCTGTGGAGAGAAAGAGGTGGCGGTGAGTGGTGGGGACCGGCTACCTGCATCGGGCCGTGAAGCTCCTCCGCTTGGGCATGGGAAGGCCAGGCTTGAGCCCAAGGCAAGATGTGGAGTCACGGGCGTGCAAGTGCAGTTGCCTTGGTGGGATTGGAGTCTACGTATGAACTCACAACGATGGCAAAGGGAATGATTCCCAGGTCAAAAGAAAACCCACCAAGAACAGCCTCCCCCCTCCAAACGCAGGGTTTTGGGAGATAAAACCGTTTTCTGCTTTTACAACTAGGAGTGTATGCGATGGAGATATTTCTGATCTGGAAGCGTGCCGGAGGCAGAGCCAGCCTGATGACGGCTAACATCACACAGGGCGGTGGCACCAAGCCAGGGAAGCCCTGTGAGGGCTCTCAGGTGGGTTCCATCCCCCGTGGCCTCGCTCCAGGTACTCGCCTTCGCCTCCCTGCTTGTAAAAGCGTGCTGGGAGTACAAGGCGGGGAATCCAGAGTAGTTAATGAGGGGCTTGGGAGGAGAGATGGGTTAAATTGGTGTTGAGGCTGATCAACAGTTATTTATTTCGCTCTCAAGCCTGATCACTTGGAATCTGTCCCAAGTATTTGTGCCATTCAAACAGACACTACGCAGCAAGCACATACATCGTTGAACAAAGGCCTCATATGAAGCCGAAATTGATAGGATTACTAAGGATGACTGTTAAATCAAACCTGTATTTTTAAACACATAAAAAAATACGTATCATCAATAACAATTATCAATTAATTCTTTCCCCCTGCTCGCTCTTATCTGAAAAAAAATCAGACGCGCGACTCAGTCAACCTTTCAGTGGGTTTGGGAGAACAATGAGAAAAAAATTGGACTTAAAACAATAAAACCTCCTGCTTTCCGTGGGCCTCTGCCTTCTGCTTGGATTGCTGTAGCTGATGGGAACTGACAGGTGTATTGTTTCGGAGAGCTATAAGCTCCATAATCATCAAGGGTGAAAGGCATACGCTATTGCTAAGTAGGTTCAATTGGCTTTAGTTCTAAGTAAGAGCGCGCTGTGAATGCACCGAACACCTTGGAATCAGGTCTCAAGGCTCTAGCAATGAATAGCTGCTTAATCTAGCCTAAAGGAACAGTTTTGAACTAATGAAAATTGCTTATAAAATATACTGTACTCACAGCTCTTTAATCAAAAAAGATGATAATATTTTTTGTAATAACCTATTAATTTAATTGGTCACGAAGCATAAAATACATCATTTAAATTTAATTGACCCAGAAACTAAGAAACAATATTTAAATTAACTAAACTAGAAATTTCCATGATGAGGTAATAAGGCTGTTGCATTCCCAAGCTCAGAGGAATGTTTTCACAGCTAATTGTTAAAACTTAGTTTTGACTCGCGCCCAGAGAAGATGACTACGAAATACGCTTGGCCTGGGTAACTTCAAACCCTACCTTAATATAGGCTGGGGACACAACAAAGGTGCTGGAATAACCGCTTTTAACTCCAGAAAGAGAGTGGGAGGAACAGAATCAGGTACTGTTTAAACATGGCACCAGTGCCTCAGTGTATCAAACCATTTTACTCTTTTTAAAAAAGAAAAAAACCGAAATTTCGTATAATGTATTTTCCCCTATAAAAAGACAAGAGGGGAAAAAAAAAAAAACTGGGACAGTTTTTCTAGGCTTTCTTCACGAGGCCTGCCACTGAAGATTGCATTAATGATCTCTATTTTTGTATACTGAATAAGTCAAATCCATTTGTCACACTGCAAGTGATGGCATACTTAATTTGGATATAGTCAATTAGCCTGGGCTAAGCTCCATAGCCTGCTGCGCACACCTCTATTTTGTATTCTCTCTTTTTCCTTTGCCACACGTAATCCCATTATGACGGACAGACAAAGAGAAATAAACTTGGGGGGAGGAAAAAAAAAAAGTCAAAGTTTCGTCCACAGCCTTCCAAAACACAACTAAGTAAAGCCGCCGTTTGTTTATTATTTTTTTTTTACCTATGAGAAGTCTCTGTTTGGCTTTTTTGGTGTCTTGCAGGTTAGCAGGAGAAATGTAACTCATGCATCAACTGCGGTTAGACAGATTTATGACACTTTGGGGACATGCTCTTTCCTCTCCCTGCGCTGCTGCAGACCGCTTACATTTTGCAAATCAGTCTGTTGCCAAGACAACGGGCTCCCCCACCTCCCCGGCTGCTTCTTGTTTTGTCATGTGCTCAGGGGTGGATAATAGCATCAATGTATGGCGGCGTCGATGTACGGCAGCGTCAACGTACGGCGTGCGCGCGCATGGGGGGTTTGGGAGCTTGGAAAGCTTGAGCTGAACCAGAGGGAGAGAAACCCGAAGGAGCCCAGGCATAGGATGGATGGATGGATGGAAAGGAAGGAACAAGCATGAGGCTATGGGCAGGGAGAACATAGGGAAATGCAAGGAGACAAATATCCCTCGGACAAAGTGAGAACAAAGACCCCGTTTGTACTTACTTCCCCCTGGCTTTGCCATTGGTTACCTAGGTGAAGGTTACATGTAGTGCCACTGCCCCTCCATGCCCATATTCATGCCCATTCCACTCATAGGTCCTAGAGGGAGATAAAAATCCAAGAAGATGCCAGAGAATGAGCAAAGTCAACAGATAGTGCCAAAAGCCCCTTTCCAACACACAGCACGGCAGAGGGTCTAGGACCGCTCGAGCGAGAAGATGCCTGGTTCCCCTCAGCGATGCTGAAGGCAGGCAGAAGACAGACGAGGCAAGGCAAGCAGCTGAGACAACGGCGGAGGGCGGAGGTGCGGTTACCTGCGGTGTCACGACCAAGATCACCCATTGGTGGGCAACGCTCCCCCGGGGGCTTACCTGGCGCTCGGATGCCCATGTGCTGCTGGCCGTCCATCACGAAACCTCCCATTGGCTGCCCATCAGGGTTATAGGGTGTTCCTTGACTTACTGGAAAAGCGCAGAACATGGCTTTTTAGTGACAGCCAAAAGGGTCACCTGTTCTCACGGCATCAAGACATGACCCCCCCCCACCCATGGACTACGTGAGATGCCGGCTATCGATGCTGGTTCTAAAAAGAGGCAAAAACATCTACTATTCGAATTTAGCGGTTGGGCTAACAAGTTCACTTGCTTTCGACTTGATTTCACACTGCAAGTTTGGAAATGAAGTTAGCGATCTGAAATCTTGAGACACAAGGAGCCCCAGCTCCAGCTGCTGCCACTGCTGACGTCAATGCAAAGACTGGTATAGGAGCCAGATTTTATGGCTGGAATAGTCACACTGAATTCGCAGTGTGTTAAATTACGCTCGTGTGTCTTTCTAAGTGCAGGACCTGAACACGTCCGTGCCAGATATTTTCCTCTAATGACAAAATAATCAAATGTACTCAAACAGGAAGCGTGGCCCAAAGACATCTTGGACAACGATGGATTCGGACAGTCTGGCAGCGATACTCAGAAAATAAAACCAACTGGGAGTAAGGGGCTATTCTGTGACGGTAAATACCCACACAGAGCTGCAAGCCAAGATTCCAGACAGAACCGGCATAAGAAAACTTAAGATTTTAAAATAAAAAAAAATCCCCCCCCCCCCAAACCCCAAACACGCAACGATCCCAAAAGACAGCTACTAAAAAGAAGAGACGAGGGACAAAAGGATCCCATACAAGTACCACTACCTGAACTCGAGGTTTTAACTGTACATTAAAAGCCGGCTTCAGAAGTAAGCTGCCTTGGGTTATTAAAGCACATAAAGCTCTACCTCATTGAATGTCTTTGAACTTTACTGAGTCCCACAAGCGATTCTGACCCCTTTGCCCTTTTGACAGGTAATAAAGTTTACAGCAATTCCACACCAAGCCATGCACCAGGGAGTGGTCACAGGAGCAGAAAGAGCTGGGAAGGAAAACTCAAAACAACTAGTAAAAAAAATAGAAATAACTTTAATTCCAAATGCGCACAGAAAGTCTGGTCATAGAGTGGATAATTTTAGTTTCCTTTTCAAATTTTCAATGGTTTTTTTCCCCCAAAATGTTTTAATCATGTTAAAATGATTAGGGTTGTAATGAAAGAAAGCTGGTTGTATTTTAATTGTCAATCACTCCCAGCATTCATTTCTCATTTATTTACCAGGTAACGGACCTCCCGGTGAATGGCTTGAGGATGGTTTTCGCCTGCGTGACTTGAATACAGTTACTATTGGGGACTTGCCTGCTCGATTGGACTGGTCTATCATGGGCTGAACTATTCTTCTTCTAGCATTAATAAACCTGCAAGAAAAAAAGAGGAAAGCAAACAGTTATCAAAGGGGACAACTTCCACCCATCCCCAAGCCCTCTCGCCCCGCCGTGGCGCTCTCCGTCGGGCTGCGTGGGGATGCAAATACGGCAAAACCTCTAACCCCAATGACCTCTGAGAGCACGAGCTTGGGGTTTCCAAGTTGATTTATGTTTGCCTGCTTTTTACCACAGTTGGACACTTCCATTTCATCTTTTCATGGGGGAATTAGCCGAGTTTTCAGGAAACAATACCAGCAACGCTCTTCTCAATTCAGAACAGGGCACAAAAAGAAAACGGGTGAAGACGGCGAGATGCTCGCAAGGGCATCTGTTACCTCCCCCTCATTAGTGCCACTTCTGCCTTATGTCCTCCGACTTCTTTTTTCCCTTTTTTTTTTTTTAATCAAAACCTGCCCCTACCTCTCACAAACCTAATTCCCTTTTAATGCCCACTATTAAGATAATGAACTGTGATGGCAGAACCCCATCAAATGAGGGAACGTCTGGAGTTTTATCACCGCTAAGTCACACTGCTGGGGACTTCAGAGCAGCACATTCCTCCTAGCCATTTCTTGGTGGGCTTTTCCCCCCCTCTCTCTTTATGCAAAGTCTGAGGGGTCAAGGCGAGGTCATAGCTTTACAGTAATTGAATTTATAATCCTGTTTTCTCCAGCTAAGCCTGACCATTTACAGCAAACATCTTGTTAAACTGTAATTACTGGACTACTGAAAATTCCCCTTGAACAATGAAAAGCAGATCTTCAGAAATAAAAAAAAAAGGTACAGTCATTTTTAAAAATAGCCATCTGCAACCGTACTCCTTGTGCTTTTTGCAGCTCTTCGCCTCAGTTAAGTCTTGCAATGTTCATTTGGGAAAGAAATATTCAAAATAATTTGGAGCAAAACAGGAGAAGGAGAGGGATCCCAAGTGCCGCAGTCTCCTCTGCAAGCCATCCTCGTGGCACTGGAATCAGGAGGCTCAAAACCATGGCTGGGAACCTGTCTGTAGAGCATCAGAAGAACTTCTCTGGTGGCTTTGCTCATCAGAAAGCTTAGTTTAAAGCCATTTGAAAAACGTCTCCATTGAGATTTAATCGTGGCAAAGCCTCATAACCAGACTTTACATTCTTTATGAGAGAGAAAAATAATAATAAAACCGTGGACACCTCAATATTTACTAGTAAAGGAAGAAGCCTGAGCATGCGTAAAACCACACCACGCTTGTGAAATGCAATGGGCAAGTCGACAAAAGGGCTACTTGGTGCTTGGTTTTGTTGCTTTTGCTCAAGGTGGCTTAGCAGGAGCTCTCCTACCGCAGAGATAAAGCCACCAGGACCTTTCTCTGCCGACCCATTCCCCTACACCGACGGGGAGAAGAATCACAAACCACCGCCCTGTGCTGTTTGTTTTACCCTTATCAAAGACCAGCACTGCAATTTCGCTCTCCTCCTATCTCCCATTCCCGACTGACTCCTGTTACCCAGATTCCTGCAAAAATTAAGCAAGACGCTGAGTCCCAAACAAACCTGTTTCAGCAAAATGGCCTCAAAGGCACCAATTCTGGGCTCCAATCTGGAAATCTTACACCTGAACTAGGTCATGTTTTGTCAGCAACAGTACTGGATCAATTTTTGTACACATTTCCAATAAAAAAAAAAACCTCTCCTCAACACCAGCAAACAGTGTTGCAAATCAGTTTATCATTATCTTGTACAAACCATGAAAATTAGAATCATGTGAGCAGAAGGTTAGACTAATTCTCCTTTCTCATTATAAGCACAGGTGTAGCACAAACACCGTGCGAAATAAGCAATTAAAAAAAAACCTGCTTTTTTTCCTCCCATTAGCTGCCTTAGCTCCATGACCAATTAGAAAATTGTTTAATATCTGTAATCTGCATTTGCAGAAAGCAATTTTCACAGTAACTCTCCAAAGTAAAACAACAACACTAAACCCCAGTGCCCGTTTCTTCCCTCAAGGCTGGGAAGCTCTTGCTGCGTTGACTCCGTCCTTCTCCTGCCCGATTGCCAGGACCTGTTACTGGGGCAAGGGGGGTGGGATTTTGGTAGCGGTGAGACAGGCTGGCCACCAAAACTTTCATTTGCCAAAATCTTCTGCCCCAAAGAAACCCTGAGCAACATGAGGCACGCACAGCCCAACTTCACAACTTTCTCTTCCTTCTCCTCCAAACTATGAGCGCTTTTAATAAGAAGAGGGGCTCAACAATAAACTATATAGCTAGAATAATAAATGATATAGCTAGAATTTACCAACAATTATCCACCAGACATGCCTACAGTAAAACATACTCTCATCTGTTTGCCCCACAGTATCGCTCGGGGTATCTGCTTTAAGAACATTTTACGCACAGGTACTTAACAGTTATCTTCTTCCTACACGTTCGTGTAAGTATTTTCTATAAGTAGCAATTCTGCCAAACAGCCCAGTGTTTGGATGTCTTGGGGGGGGGGGGGCGCGGAATTCAGACGCAAGAAACATTTTCCTTCTGGGCAAAGTAATAAAATGACATTCTCGCTCCTCCCACTAGAAGTCAAACGGAGGTCAGCTCCCCATCCTTGTATCTGTTTAAATAAACTGGTCCAGCTGTTTGTTTCCAGGATGCCCTTTAACCTTCTGTCCCATCCTCCCTGCCTTTGTAACAGAACGCTTTACTTTGCATTATAGTAGACTCCAAACCACTATGCATTAAAAAAAAAAAAAAGAAGAAGAAGAAAGTATTCACTTTCAAGTTTCTTCCTGCACCCCAAACCTGGAATTCGTAAGAACCCACCAGATTAAAACTATTAATGTGACTTGCCTTGAGAGAGCACAATGCATTGCTGTTACGTTCATAAATCATATTTGAGAAATCTTTGCAAGCCAAATTACAAATTAGCTGTTGCTGCAGAAATATATGGGCATGGGGATAATTTATTCGAACTCTCTGGTTTTTTCTTTGATAGAAGAGCCAAGATCTTTTGATCACTCTTTGAATTTCCCAAGTGCCAGGCTGACCTAACACCAGTGAAAATGGCGGAACTGAAAATACTAACAGGAAAAATCTCACTGCCCCTTCTCCCAAATTTTCACATTCACCTATCTCAAGACAAAGAACCCTAAATCTCTCTAATTTTTAAAAATTCAGAGAAATCAGGACCTAAAAAAGATATTTACGTATTAAGTGCTACTCAAATGGAGTACTGTCAAAATTCGACTCAGTATAAAACTTAAGTGAAGGATTAAGACGGCCGCATAACCTTACTCATGTGAGTAAAGACCCGCACAGGCTCAAAGACTTGCATAAAGTATTCTTCCCCATACCAGTCCTCTACACGTTGGTACCTTTGCTTGGATGTGGAAAGGGTTTTTTGTTTTGAGGGTTTTTTCCCCCCAAAGAGCAGAATCAACAGTGGCACAAACACCACGAGACCACTTGGTGTACAAGTTGTACCCATCTCCCAGCCCAAGGAGAGCTGGGAACTCTGCAAAACAATGCTTTGGGTTGCTTTTTTTTTCCTTTTTTTTTTTTTTTTCACAAGGGGAAGGATCTGGCATGGAGGAAACGTTTAAACAGTTGGGCAAACACAGAAGTTTAAAGCATTTATTATTTTTTTCTCCTTGCCCTTTTGGATACAAAAGATTGTGCTTTCCGCTGTGTCCCAAAGCAAGAAAAAAAACAGCTATTCCACCTGCATAACCCTAAAAAGGAGGAGGAAACCCTTTTTTCTCCAATTTGCATTTTACTAGGATGTTTTCTCTTAGGCTTCTTGCCCGGGGTCTGTCTCCAGAGGTCACTGGCAGCCTCCCCGGTTGGTGCATCGCCGGTCCCACGGGTGAGATCCAGCCCCGGCCCTGGGGACGCAGCAATCCGCCTCTGCACTCTGACCTTCAGCTTGGCTGCCCGCGCCGCCACGCACAAGTTTTGTTTCTTCTCAGCAAGAGGCGGCATGGCTGGTGATGACAAAAGACTTATTTTAGTTGGAAATTGGCTACAATAATAGCAGCCAGAGAGCAAGGATTTTCGGAGGGTCACCAAACCCTCCGAAAGGCACAGCTCGCTACGGCTCAGGTTACAGCCCGAGTGACATTTTCTGCACAGATCTGGTCTTTCTCCCTTCCCCTTGTATTTTACTTCTGTTGAGTGAATAAAACAAGACCTTCTTCCGCTGTCACAAATTTCCAAAGTCACCTTTGCTCAAGAATCGACAGAGCGATTGTGGGGACTTCCAATTTGCAGTCTTTGAATGAAATTTTCCAGGACCAGCTGTCTGAAAGGAGATGCTGAGACTTAGCGGTATATTGAATTTTTCTAGCCTCCCAGCCCTCCCAAATGAGGAGAGTTTCACACCATTACTGACTTTTGATACTCGGAGTTGCAGGCTGCTCCGTCTCAATATTGTCACAAAGCGCCGCATGCCAGAAGTCTGTGTATCACTAGCAGTGCCAAGAAATTCCCGAAAATCTCTCTGCCTCATTTTCTCCTTGAGCTCCTTCTAGCAAATAAGGCATAAGGACGATGAGAAAGCCCATAGCATCTACAGACCCCAGTGTTAAAATCTCTCCTGCTCCTCTGAAAAAACAGCATCCCTCTTGACAACAAACAAATCATCATTTTTTTATAACAGATGCCAAAGTAACCAGAGCCCTTAAAACCGGCAAATAACTCACTCGTAAAACCAGCCATACTCTTTTCTGCATACTGAGATCCTTCATTTACACAGCAGCAAAACAACCTTCTCTATTCAGCACTTAATTCCTCAACGCTTAACAGGTTTATCTCTAATAAAAACAATTTAAATGGAAAGTGTGCTATAAACCGGGATTATTACACTTCAGTAACTGCTTTATTCCTTATTTTAACATATTTTCATTTTTTCCTGTGTATTTGTTTTCCAGAGCTTTTTAAAGGAGTCAGTTAAAGAAAAGAAAAAAAAATCCCTAGATGTTATTTCACCGAATACTTTCAAATGTTTCAAAAACAGCCTTAAAAATAGCAAGCTCCCTCTGTAACTATGAACAGAAAAAATAACTGCAGACTTTTGAATGGTAATCACATCTCCCCATCCCTAAAATGAGAAATAAATGTTAAAAGAGTGCTTACTGCTGTTATTAGAAAGTTCTGATCCTGCAGTCAGTTAGTGAGCTTAATGACCTGTAACTACCAGTCATTAGCAATCCATGCTCTCTGTATTCACTTTATTTGTAAAGGAAAAAAAAAAATCCAAGACACTCAAGAAACTTTGTTCAATTTAAAGTCAAACCTTATGAAGTCATGTTTGGCAACTTTTCTTGGTTTCTCCTCCTCCTCCTCACCGAAGACAGTTCAGGACTGCAATACATCATTTACAACGCTAAATGGAGGTAGGGAGGGAAGAAAGTACACGGGCTGCTAACCGCCCACTCCAGACACATAATATTGGAATACACTCCAAACGCAGTGAGTCCATCCATCAGGAGGATGAGGAGGGTCTCCTGCAAGCTCTCCTCTCCCTGCCTCCTCTGCCGGCAGCACCGGTGCCAGGGACCGTATATAGGGCTAGGGGTGTCGCAAGACAATATTGAAGAGCAAACAAATAAAATACTATGCAAAAACTAGTGATGAAAAACCACTAATTAGCTGACAAATTTGATGTAAAGCACTAATGAAAGCCATGTGTGGTTCTGCAATTTAGTTTTAAAAATAGCTTCTGACTTCAAGCATTACTATGTGACCCCACCGATGGATTCATGTTGTGCATTCAGAAAAGTTGCTCTAAAGCAGGAGAGTGCTATTGAATCTCTCGCAAGCCAACCCTGCTAATGTAGCGAGCATATCGAGTGCAAAAATAGAAAGCAGAGAGACGGGATCAGGTATGCACTTCTTGTAAGAGAGCCGGCTATGCCCTACATTCGCCCCCTCAACGTGCACCTTTGGCCACCTCCTGCACTTGCTTTTCTCCCAGCCTCTTAAACCTGGCTTTCTTTCCTGCTCCATACCACGCTTTCTTCTCTAATCACCATGGGATGCATCCTGTCTCCAAATAAACAGACCAGATTTGGTGGAGCACCCCGCCACCGGCCCCATGAGACACCACGCAGCCACGGTGACTGCCTTGGGGTGGCAGCGAGCCCAGCGGTGGCTCGTGCTCTTGGTGCAGCAGAGATGGTTGATGGCTTTCCATCAAGGTAGGACCCACAAGCTCCTGGCCATGCTCTTCCTTTGCCCCAAACGCTCCCCTAGCCCCATCTCTGCGCAGGGCTCAAGGCTGGTGGCTGCTTGATGGGTCTTTCTAGAAGTAAGCTGGGCAGGAAACCCTTTTGCCATCTTGCAAAATTTTCCCTGTTCCCCAGCAGGATGGAACTAAAGCCTATTTGTATTTTTTAAACTAGTTCTGAATGAAAAACAAGGGAGGGACTCACTAGAGAGGAGCGAAGAGCCAACTGCCCAGGGAAGGGCTCCCTGGAGATGCTCCTCCCTGCTCTGCCCATCTCCAGTGCCCTCCCTCCCACATCACAGGCGAGCTGCTGTTGGCCTTTCCAGTACGCTCTCCTCCTTTTCCTCCTCCCCTCCCATCCACAAATCCCACTCAGTCCTCCAAAAAGCTCAGCCGATACGGAAAATTTCCGGTGAAAATCCAGGTTTGGCATCCGGGTGCCTCCTCACCGATGCCAGGGAGCCAGAGCAGAGGCCGTGCCGCAGGTCTCGGCTGCGCCAAGGAGGGCTTGCAGCAACCTCTTTCCCTGACACCGCAATTCCCTGGGGGTGCAAAGCAGATGTAAACTCGCCCTCAGCAGCCAGATGATGTAAGGGGAAATCTTTACATGGCAAAGTGCCAGCGGAGCTGACCTCCCGTCTCTTCCTCGCTCCCAAATCCCAGCGCAGCTGTACTCTGCTGATCTCTGTGTGCCACAATTAGCCTTTAAGGAATATGGCAAGGATTCATCTAGTAGAGCAGCACTAACTACTGCCTGGGACAGCACTGGACCCCATGCAGCGCTGCGGTTGGGTACACAACACGCTGCCAGCCTCCCACAAAAATGCTCTCCCTGCCCAAGGACTAAGGCTGTGGAGTTGCTTTTCCACGGCAGATCTGGAGGGCGATTTGTGTGCAGACCATGCCACAAACCCTGGGACTTCCCAAACACCCATGGCAGAGGGCACGCAGGCTCTCCACAAGCTTTGAGAGGAGCCCAGACCATGATGCACATCTCCCAGCTCAGTGTTTTTTCCCAGCTCTCAGCTTTCCATCTGAACATTCAGGAGAGCAGGTCCAGACTCTGTAACTCAGGTCTCGATCTGGTGCACACCATCAGGGCAACCCAGTGCCTTATCTTCAGCAGATCACTTCAAACCAACAACCCAAGTCCCACTCAATGGCAGGGATTACATTGGGAATGGGCGAGAACTGATAGCAAAATACTTGCTACTTCTCCTCTCTCTCTTCCAGCAATTTCCTTGTCCTCTGTCATTCAGCATAACCTTGTTCCAGGGAATGTAGTGTTTGTGAGAGGTGCCTGCATGATCTCTAAGCTTTCTTCTGTCAGACAAGTGGTCTAAACACAGGAGTCCTCCTTTGAGGTTCAAGGCGTTTTCCGTACATCAAGTTGGCAGCCTTGTCCAAACAGCTTTTTCCTTGTTCACTCCTACCTGTAGAGCATACAACATGGGAGCTGGAAGCCATGCCTGGTTCCTCCAGCCCAAGCAAAAGCAGAGAAGCTGCTTCCACATCTGGTGCTGGTTTAACTGCATCCCTGCACCCTGAAGGATGCAAGAAACGCTCTGTGCTCTGTGCTCCTGGATGGATCTCCACATCCTCCTCTCATCTCCAGAAGGCCACTTAAGGAGTATGGAGTAACTCCGTACCCAGGAACCCCACTCCAGCTCCTCCAGGCTGTGGGACAAGGAGAAGTGAACCCAAGATGGCCAAACCAAAAGCCCTAACAAGTGCTTTTGGGAGAAAACACCCCTGGAGCCCCCAAAGAAAAAACACAATGAACCTCTATGTGGGATCTGTGATTCGCACATGAAATAGGCTTTGACATCTCTCTGGTCAACAGCCCGAGACATCGGCTTGGGGCGGAGGAGGGAAGCTGTGATTCCTGCGGTTGTGTCCTCCCCACCACTACTGAGACAACAAACACAAGCATGTTTGTGTATTTCGTGTGATGTGGGCACCTGCAAAACAGGTTTGAAATTTTTTTTTCCTTTTTTTTTTTTTCCTCAGAAACCACAAAAGATAACTCTGAGTCACAGCCAACCTGAAAAACAACCCCATACTTCTGGAGGGACTCCCCCCTCAAGACATCCTACTTCAAAACATTGTTTTCTAACCACTACTAATAACCTACTTTGTAATCTACTTTATCTAAACATAATTTCCCATTAAGTGAAGTAATTCATTTTGCTTATAATCCTACTCCTGACGGCATTTTATTCAGAGCAGGAGAAAAGACATCCTCAGAAGACAACGCAAACAAAACACACGCGGGGAGGTCAGAGGAATGTCAAAGATAAAAAGAATTTTTGAGACCACGGGACATAAAAATCTTAGGGATTGGCCCCTCAGATGGTATAAACCACTTTTATAAACCAGGCAAGAAGTCGGACATCTCTGGGATAAATCTCAATTAAAAAGGAGCGATTACTATTGCGCTTTATCATTAGCCAAAAAAGCCACGAGGACTTCAGTGCCTGGGCAGTGGAAAAAAAAATAATAATCTGTGAAACTGTTACATGACCTAGATTTCGTTGAAGAACTGCGGAAGTAATATTTTTTCAGCAGCATCTGCTGCCGTTTCTTTTCTTTTTCAGAAGTAAAGTAAAAGGCAGAAGGCTGGTGTAGCCAGCCAGACATCATTTACACCAAAATCATTTCAGGGCAGGCAAGGTAAAACGCATGCCCTCAAAAGCACGTCCTCGCCCCGCGCCTCTGGCTGCGTTTCATTTATTGAGAAGAGAAAATTGTTTTAGCCAAGAAGGAGGCAGTATTTGCCCCATTTTTAATATTTCAGGCTGACTTTCTAACCATGTGGTTCATTTTATGCAGGTGCAGCCTGAAGCGAGCGCCTGATGTAAGTGCGAGGGAGGGTCTCTGAGGGCACCTCTCTCCGCGTGCCAGTGTTTCAATGCGCAACGGTTAATCGCTCTACACCAACCTCAGCAACTGTTGACACAAAATAGGTGGAGATCAGGTCTGTGCAAGCACAAAATACCAGAAAGGCAAACTATATGTAAACATTTCAGATAGCTATGACAAGAATAGACCAAAACCTGACTTGCAAAGCAATGACAAACCATTACTCTCCCCTTCTCTCTTTTTTAATATATTGAGGGTATATATTTTTAATTTTATTTAATTTTTTTTTATATAGCCAGGGTCTTTTTCCTGACAGAAGCATCTCTTGCACTAAAGAGAAACCAGCCCCTGAGAATTGTATTTACATAGGGCAGTGCACAGCCCTCCCCTTGCTTGCAATGCAGCATTTCCACAATATAATCACGTCCTGGGTGGGTTTTTTTAAAAGCCAAACTCTTGTTTTGAGACAATGCACACCTGAATCTCAGCCTTTTAAAATAAGAAGTAGCAAACAAAGCCTTCTGACCCCTACCCTGATCCCAGAGAGCAAAGTTAGCGCAGGAGCGGAGAAAAGAGCAAGCGGCAAATGTTTGCACGGTGCCTTTTCATCTTACCTCCCTGACACCTGACAGCACACTCTTTACAGAATGTTAATGCACCAACTAAGAAAAAGGTTTGTCAGGTACAGAACCACCCCAGAAGAGGATGGAAGTCACAAGGGAAAACAGGACTTTTTTTGGCTGCGTATTAACCTCTCAAGCGCCAAGTGCCTTTTGGTAGTCAAGACTATCTGTAGGTAAACCTCGTTCGCACCGTACGATGCTCCATGGTGGGAACCGGCCTTTCTCCCTCTCAAAAAAGCATCTGTGTGAATAAAGTAACACTGGTTATTTTATTTGCTCAATGCTCAGGGCTCCACTAGTCTGTTATTCGCGCAAAATGATTCCACGTTTGCTCTTGAAATAAATGGTTTTTCCTCTGCTGGTTTTGCCCAGCCTGAATCCAGGCACTGTCAGAGCAATGGTGATGGGAAACATCCTTCCCTGGTCCTCCTGGACAGGGTGACCCTTGTTTTGGGGCAGTTTGGGGTGCGTGGAGACTGCCAAGGCTGGACTGAGCAAGAAACCCAGGGTCTATCAGCTCCCCAGGGTGAAAGCCCTTCCTCTGCTCCACTGAAGTCCCAAGGCCAAGGGGAGCGTTTCCCCCAAAAACCTCCTTATCCACCTCCTCTGAGGATCTGTCCCTTTTGGAAGAACACCCGTGTTTCATGCCAAATGGTATCGCTACTCCTTAAACCCGCGTGCCGAAACCAAACCCTGCACGTTTAAACCACTGCATTGTATTTTTAAATGGCTTTACTGAACTGAAAAAAAAAAATACCACACTAAAATCCAGTGATATCACAGTACCTGATGGCTCTAAATTCACATCTCTTCCCGCTGTAAGCTATTTGCTCAGCTTTTCTAATAATACCTTGGCTTCCTGGCAGCTCTCCAGGGCTGTCTAAGGCAATACGCAAGCTAAACATTTTTTCGTCTGATTTCAATATTTTCTTATGAGTAACTGTACAGGATTTTACCTAGTGAGTATTCCTGATTGCTGTAATTTAAGAACAGAGAAATAGACTGCAGATGTAATATTATTATTACAATTGGCATTCAAGGTGAAAGGCATAACAATTAGCTAAGACTTAGTGAAAACATAAATGTAAAAATCTGCTTGAAAAGCCCGGCACATGGTACATTTAGAACAGCTAATTTACCACACATATTCCGAATTGCTCAAATGGTATAACAATTCACCCAGCGAGATCCTTTTTTTTAATAGCTTTCTTGGGGTTTTGTGGGGGGGATGATTTTCATGTTGCAAACACCTACTGTCTTATTTTACTCTGGAATAACAAACAATACGTATTCGTTATTCATACATATTTTTCTGCTTTCGCATGTATTCCCATTAACAAAACAGTGTTGAAATAACATCTGCATACATATTCTTGAATCACATGGAGAAGAAAAGTAAATAGTTTCCAAAATCTGATGGTTCAGTTCGTATTACTGAAGTTGAGAGGATAATTTGTGAATGTTTTAACATTTACAAGTAAATAAGTACTTGTATTTACGGTATCTGATTACTGAGAAAAGTATTTGTTATGTTCTTACACAGATTCAAATTGCATCTTGACCTTTTCTCGTTTAATCTGTTTACTGCAACAAAAGCAGTAACAGATACAACTGAAAACAAGTAGATATTTTACTCGCCTAGGACTAAAAATCCCTGTGCACGACGTGCTCTGCAAAGAGGCAAACTGAATTTCTGCCTGTTTACTGTAGCCTGCGATTTGGTAGGCTGTGGGGGTGAAAATCCACCCCTGCGTATAGGACCAGCACCTGCTTTTGCTATGCTCCCTCCCTCTCGGTCTCCTCCCCCACTTACATCCTAAAAATAGTCCCTAAGTGGGACTAAAGTGGTGTGCTGGTCATGTGCTGGCCTTTTGCTCGGGGTATCACCCTCCGCGAAGGAATTGAGCAAAGCTGATGTCTATGCCCAATGCCCAGCTCCATGAAGGAGCCCTTCCATCCCCTCCAAGGGGCTGACGTGGGGCTCAACACGTGGGAATCAGCGGACAACATTATCACTTGGATTTGGGGGTGTCTGGGATGTGCTTTAGATGCACTGAACCTCAGGCACGCTATGATAAAAAAACCACAGTATGAAAACAGTCTGGGACTGTTTTCCAAAAGGTGGCAGGGTGGAGAGCCACGCAGCCGCTCCTTCTTCCCCTCCACGTCTACGGAGGGGTGGGCAGGGGCTTTCTGCAGTGGTCCCATCTGCGTCGGTCCCCATCTGCATCCCTCCACCTGCCCCATCAGCATCTGGCCCCATCTGCATCCCCCAATCCACCCCATCTGCATCTCCCATCTGCCCCACCAGCATCTTCCCCCATACCTACCATCTGCACCCCCCAATCTGCACCCTCCCCACCTGCCTCATCTGCATCCCCTCCATCTGCTCCATCCGTAACCCCGCCATCTGCAAGGCGGGCCAGGCGCGAGCAGCAAGCAGATGGGAAGGACACCCCTCAAAATGGTGCTCCCCACTCCATTGCCGGGTTCTAGGGAGCAGCCCCCAATGCGAAGCGCAAAATCCTCCCGGCCCTGCCATGTGGCCTTGCCTGCCCGTGCCATGGCAAAGCGCTTTGTCCCCTGCTCCAAGCAACTACAGCAGCAAAGCTCTACCACTATGCTTACCTACCAGCAAAGAAACGGAGGCAGGAGGAAATTTCCTGCCGGAGGGTTTTGGGATGGGGCTAAAAGAGCAATAACGTATTTCTGGGTGTCTATGCCCTGAGCTGGCTGTGCTACATACAGTAAAGTGGCCAGGTCTTCCTATTGCAAACTCATCTTCAGGCTGGTCTTGGAGCCTTTTTAAAATTCCTTCCTTATAAAGTTTTAGTAAAAATAACTTCAGCTTCTCCAAGAATGAGATTAGGGAAATTTACATTATTTGATCATTTTTTCCAGTGTGTTTGGTTGGGGTTTGGTAGGGGTTTTTTTTTTTGCAAGCTTAGGAAATTATACACAAAATTGACATTTAAAGAAGCCAAGGTCATAAAATCAAGAACTCAAAGTTAGGAAACCATATTACTAGAGCTGCTTGCATCCTATTCTTTACTCTTCTTTACATGCAAACAGTTTGGTTACCAGCTCATGGTACCATTTTTGATAGGGTCCAGTGTCTTAACCACCCCAATGGCAGTTCTGTTTGCTACAAGAACAAATCAGGGCACTGTAACGGAGAAAAATTGATTGCTACAGGAAATAAACTTTGTCAAAGTTGAGCAAATAAGGCAGCAAATGGCAAGAAAAGCAAAGCAGTCCTGGCTGAAGCAGCTGAATGCTGCACTGGAGAAGGAGGTTTTCAGCTCTGCATCTGCCTTTGATGCTTTGGAGCTACTGAGGAAAGCATCAAACCCAAACTTATCCCCAGCAGTTACTGATTTCTTGTGTCTCTCCTCCCAGCATCGGAGCTTGCCAATGTAAGATGCTGATGCATTAAAAATTTGGAGTTTCCACCAAACTTGGTCATCATTGGACCTTAAATGTGGATAAGGTGCTGTCATTCTGAGTCATCTCACAGTCCCAGAGCAGCCCCAAAACAGTGACTGTGCTGGATCTGGAGCTCCCTGACCCTCAGTTCTTCACCTGTGAACCAGGACAACACTATTCTCTCTCTTTGCAGGGAAATTTTTTAAATATCCTGGAGACCCAGAACCCCGTGTGCATATATAGGCAAGCAGAGGTCAGGGGAGGACTTGTATATTACAGCAGTAAGTGCCATAGGAAAGCCTAGCAGTAATTATTAATTCCGTCTTCAAGCACGGTTTGAATACAACTCAACAAATGAAGCACTGAAGAATGAGGGTAGGATAAAATATTGACTAGCTGCTGCATCATTGTCTGGTCGTGCCCTAAGTATCAGGAGGGTATTTTGGAAAAAGTAGAATGGAAACACCTAATTAAAGGCTGGAACTCTAAGAATTGGAATTTTTAAACTTTTTTTTTTTAACATCATTTTAATGCAGTTGTATGGATCACTGCTTACAGAAATAGTCATACAGACATGCACCTATAGAGAGATTATATAGGCACATTATTCTACAAATATACAGACATTTATCTGTGTGTACCTAGATTTTCTTAAAACACAAACAAACATCAGACACATAATGCAGCCGTTGATGAGAATTGCTCTCTCTCCTCCATAGAGTACCACCAGTAATTATTTACCATTAGTTCTTAACGGGAAAAGATTCAGCTGGGATGTAGTAAACAAGAAAACGGTATAGATTGTTCAATATAACCTGGCTGGCTCTCAGCTGAGGTAAGAAGTAAGTGATTGGATTGCACCTCCTGGATATTTCAATCGCAGTTTTTATCACCGGGGAAAAGCACCTGATTAACCTGTACTTGGTCAGGGCCCTTCCATGCCCAGATACGCAACACTGTCAAGATCATACAAGTGCCCCTTCTAGTTCCCCTTACCATGCTTCAGACCCTAAACTGCTGCCGGGTTAAACGACTAACAAGTCAGAGAGCTGAAGGGTTCATTTAGACTAACGACATCTTGAACTCTGATACCTTCCTACCTGCCATAGATTTTCTTTTTTTTTTTTCGCAACAGGGGAAGGGCTCCCTTTTCTCACGACAGAAACATCCAGCTGTGGCGAAAAGATGGTCCTACAAGGCAACACTGGTGATTCACAAGCAAAATCGTGTGTGGGGAAAAAAAAAAAAGAAAGGAAAAATCCTGTGTGGATTATTTCATTACTTAAAAAAAAACCAAAACAACCCAAGGAAAAGGGTCAAATTAAAACTGTGGTATTTTTAAAGACATGTGCCCTACCACTGATACATTTTCTGGCACGTCTCACATCATCATCCCATTCCTGTGACTCCTCCACCATCAATAGGAGTTGTGTGCATCAACCCGGGGAGCCCAAACACCGGGCAGACCGTATGTGAAAAGCACCATTTTTTTCGTTACGGCAGAGAACTGAAGTATGCAACTAGCATATACTGTAAAGGCATTCAAAATATGACAAAAAAAAAATTGTTCAAATGCTTTCAATCTGCAGAAAACAAATACTCTCTTCACTGGCTGCTCTGTGGCAAACTTCTAATTTCATCCAGAAAATCCAGCACTCCCAGTCTGGGCTAACGACCATGCTACCAGACATGAGTTTATGTTTTTCATGCACATTTCATGTATTCCCACATGCTGTGTTGCTGCCAATAATTTATGACTGATCTGCACCCAGCCTGCCCTTCAGCATTTTATTTAATCTCCGCAACAGTGATTTACAATGACTCATCATTAATACAAAAATGTACATGTGTGTTAACAAGTTTGGAAGAATCTATGGAGGAAGGCAAAATTTTTTGCAAGTCGTGGCTGAATGACTTATGAGCCCGCTGAAGGAAGGCAAAGCTCACCAGAAAAAACACGTTAGCTCTTCCCTGCAGCAAACAATTTAGGCAAGGCGACTTTCTTCTCCTGCATACCGCCTTAGAAGAAGAGGGACTCAGGACAAGGTTGGGAGAGGGTTGCTCCGTACCCCCCAGGATTGGGGAGAGGATGAGTAGCTTGTTGGTCACCCCACGGCTGGATGCTGCCAGAGGATGCACGTGTGTGTGTGCAATCTGCATGCTCAGCCACAGCCTCACAGCCTCCTTGTTCCTTAGCATCCGTTACAAAAAGCAGGGGCTAAATTACCACTGAATTACCATATTTTGGCATTTCTGCCCACCACCTGTGATTTGAGAAAGCCCCGACTGTCTCTATAGTGTTAAATCTTCGTGGGGCTGGGAAGGAGAATTGTCTCAATAATTTATACAATTGCAACACTACAGCAGAATTACCAAACTAGCTCAAGCAGAGGAAGCCTGCCCTACATCCACAAGACTTCAGTTATAATGTATTTTGACCTACTTTTTTTTTTTTTCCCTTGCACATAAGGAACTTATAAAAACACCTCTGATACCAAGCCAAAGGAAAAACTCCTCAAATCTGAGGTGAGATGGGTACTGAAAAACACCCTGGGAAGTCACTTGGAAGAAATTCCACTAGCTTTAGTTCAAAGCATCCCATGTTCATCATCTCAAAAAATGTCTCTGATGGACCATCTGAAATGGACACAGTCACCCATGCCAAATCCTACATTCCTGGACCCCTCTGAAGCAGCACACTGTTGCTCCATCCCATCATTAAATAAGACCCCTGAGGAACATACACCGCTTCTCAGCTGGCCAAAGGACCTACCGTTAAACTGAAGGACAACCATATAAATTAGGGTATGGCCTGGACGAAGGTAGGAGGATGCAAAGCTGAAGAAAATGCTAATTGTTCCTGGCTGAGCCCAAATACCTCAGGTTACGTCTCCTTCCAACACATATTCTACGTGTTCTGCCTTTTATTCCTCCATTTTAAAGTTAAGTATCTTGGAAGCATACTTCTTGGAAGTATACTAAGTATACTAAGTATTTGGCATTTTCCTTTATTCAGTGTCTTAAAGGGCTTCAAAAAATTGATCTCCCAGGGCTGCTGTGGGGTCACAGAAATTGATAACCCTTACAAGCTATGCTTATGTGAGCCCGCCTGCGTCTCCCAGATAGTGCACTTTGTAAATTAATCCTCCAAAGGCAAATATATTGTAAGTAGCTTGTTATCTCTAAAGTACTAAATTGAAGAATACACGGGATTATATTGACAGAAATTACATTTTCTGTAATGGGGTTTAATATATCTGAAATCTCTCCCATAGGCTCCTACTCTCTCTAAGAGAGGAGGGTTTGTTAATGTAGGTGCAATGGACATCAAGACCAAATTTATTCACTAAAATGGATTAGGCCATGTAATCAGAGCTTCAGTAATATTAATCTCTGACACTTATTGAACGGAAAAAAAATACTTTTGTCTGCAAACTGGC
>JAAGAY010028346.1:0-26411 GCA_011801015.1 Ardeotis arabs | reverse complement strand
TTTTTTTTTTTTTTTTACTTCCTCCTCATCTTTGTCTCCCTCTCCTCTCCCCAGCAGTGTCCCCAGTCCTGCAGTTGATGCTGCCTTGAAAGAACGTTTCACTGTCAGCCCCAGGGTCAACAAAATCGTCTCTGCCTCAACTAATGGCTGGTCGACTGGTGGCCTGGTTAGTGCAGAGGAGACGACTGCGCAGGGTTTGGTCTCCTACTACTGCACAAAGGTCTTCCCTGCTGATCCTGGTGAGAGGATCCTCTGTAGACAGAGGAGGGGACGTGTCCCCCGGCAAATAATGGGATCCCTGCTGTCGCCCTGCTAAGCGACACGCAGTTCAACTCCAGGCCCTTCACAGCCGTCGCAGGAACGCTGCTTTGCCAAGAGAGCGATCCTGTCCAACAAGGTCCTGCCCACTTCCCAGGTGCAGCATTAGGAACCTGCTCCAAAAATGCATCTCGTTCTAACCAGTGTGGACGCAGCTGTAAGACCTTGGCCGCACTCCTTATTCTGTCCATCTGTGGATTTGGTGGGACACCAGGAAGAGCCAGTCCTGCTGAAAATGTCTTGCTCCTTAGCTCTCCAAGAGTGCAGGACATCTGTGCGTTATTGTCTTTGTGTGCCTTAGCCTCTGCCGTTACTTTCAGCAGTTTTTTCTGTGCATTGTGCCAAGGAAGCAAGATAAGAGGAGACAGCAAACACACGTTATTGCCGGTGCAGGAAGGAACCACTAAAACCTTGCTGCACCGTTTCTCGCTGCTGTTAAAACCCTCCCTCCCACCTTGCTTTTGACAGAATATTGACTAGAAACCAAGATCCCATTTCTGCTTAGCCTTAAGGGCAGCTGTTTACAGAGTAGCGGTGTTACACAGGTTTACTGTGTCGTATGTCTGTGTAACACTGGATTTGGATCTTGTATTTAGCTGCCAGAAGTGACTGTGATGAAGTGGGAGAGATAAACTGATAGATTGCGTGCCAGAAAGATGTTGGGAATCAATCAGATAAACAGGGCAGAGAAGTAGCGTGCTGTTTTCTAGTGATAATAAACCAGTGGCCTCTCCTGGAATTTTTAGATGTAATTGCTGTAGTAATAATCTCCAAAAATAAGCAAATAGGAAACAAGTCATGGTAGGTTTTTAATTATTATTAAATCTTTTTTTTTTTTTTTTTTTTTTTGTAATATGATGTATGCCTTGAAGGAGAGGAAAGATGTGGACAGGTATAAATATTTTCTGTTGCTGGAGCATCTCTTATTTGAAAACCAAAAAAAAAAGGTCATAAAATAATACCTTTATGGCATTTTTCTTTTGTGGAGTGCACGCCTTTTCCCTCCCTCGATCCAGTATTGTACTCAAGTGACCAGAAACTGGGGGGGTCAGGGAGTTTCTCCCGTAGCGCTGTGCCCAGGACAGCTTTTGGTGTCAGCTGTGCTCAGTGGGGCAGCGTCGGTGCCCGGGAAGCTGTCTGAGAGCAGGCGGCTCTGAGCACGGCAGTAATCGAGAGCTAAGCTGTGCTCAGAAATGCTGTCGTCTCCCTTCAGCTGGTGTTTCCTTCTCCACGTCCCCAGCTGGAGCCTCTTTCTTGTCCTCTTGCCTTGTCTGTGTGTGCTGTCTTGGGTCAGGTGAAGACTATAACCAGGACCACGGCTGCCCCCCAAGCCCTGTGTTCCATGACTGTTACCGTCCCTCGATTGACCATTGCACTCCAGCTCTCCTGCTTCAGCAAAAGTATAGGGTGGAGGAAAAGCTTTTTTCATGCTTTCTTGAGCATCTTGGTGGAATTATCTGGACTCTCTGGTTTCCAGGTGGGTCTATTTAGGGCCCTTTCTGAGCTGAGGCAGTAACTTTTGCTAGTCAGTGAAATGTCACCGTCTAGAAAGCAGTCTGTGCCCCCCAGTTTTGGAGAGTTTATTTCTGTTCCTCGTGTTAATGTGTTGGCTGATACTCAAGGCGCAGCACATACAATTTACAGTGAGTGGTGATAAACATACAGCACTGGTCAAGTATCCAGAAAGGCTGTTCACAATATTCTTTGGCTGCAGGAAGCAAAAAAGACAAAACCCAACCCTCAGGACATGAAAAGAAATAGGAAAGCCTGCTTGAGCATTCCTGCTCTAGCTATAAAAATTATTTTGCTGTGCTGTTCCTCAGAGTGAGCGTTGCTGCCCAGCAGTGCTTGACTTCTTTTGGGTGAAGTGCTTCAGTTCCCCCCTGCCCTCCACACTTGAAGCGTGGGGTGAGACCTGTGGGGCAGAGGTCTTACTGCAGATCTGCTGGTGTTGCATCTGTTGCCCATGGGAGTTGTGTACACAACAGCCTGTGAATGTTCAGGCCTTTTTTATCCTTCTGAAGTCCTGGGAACAGTACTGGCCTCTGAAATACAAGCAGAGTTCTTCATTCTGCCTCTCTGGGTGAGAAATGGCCATCTCGTGTCAGACTCAGTTGCCACATTCCCCCGAGCTTGTGACTCATTTGCGCGCTGTGGGATTGTGCACTTTGCTCTGGGCTCCTGGTACCGGCAGTTAATGGTTGGCCCATCTGACAATCCCAGAGGGGCCTTTGCAGTGCCCGCAGGGCTTCCAGTCCTTTGCCATCGCTTAGACGTAAGATCGTCACTTTGCTTTGCCCATGTGGGGCTGCTTGTGCTTGGACCACGGTGCTGCTAAGTTGTGCCACTCGTGCTCTGCATAACCTTTTAGATTCTCTTCAGATGAATGACATGATGCTACATGTCACCTAAATAAACCATGATGCTTTGAAGGGAAGACTATGCTGCTCCTAGATCCATCTGAAATTTTATGCAGGAACTCCTTGTAGTGGCCTTCAGTGTTATGCTCTAGTCATGTAGTCTATGGGGACCTTTTTGGAAGAGGGGGATGATCTACAGTTACTTAAACTTTTAAAACAGGGTTTTGCTTCCTTGCTTGAACCTTTTCAGAGCCATCATCTTTTTCCCTTGGAAAACTCTTTCATGCAGAGGAAATGTTAAAAAGCCTTGGTTCTTGGCTTGAGGTTTTCTAGGGAGTTTCAAGAAATGAGGCATGCAGGTTCCCTTGGGAACTTGGTGGCTAATTACTTAAGTCTTCTGAGAAACCTGCGCACCTGTTTGCATCAACGTGTCTTTACTGTGCTTTTAAATGGGATTGTTGTCTTTCTTCTAGCTCCTTCGAGAACTTATAGAACGTAAAACCACTGCGTTGGACCCCAACGACCAAGTAGCAATGGGCAGGTGAGTAGGACGTTGCCTGTAATATCGCTAGCTTCACCCCAGCATTGCATCCCAGTCCGGAAGGGCAAAACTCCTTGTGGGCTTCCAGTCCAGCTCATTGTAGAGGGCAAAATGTTGAACGACTCTGGAGAAAGCATCTAGGTGAAAGAAATTGCATAACAATTTTTTAAAACAGTATGACATTAGACAGAAAAGTCATCCTCTGTGACGTATTCTTTTGTTATGCTCCCAACCCTAGCGAGGGGGAACTAGGCAAAGCGACTGCCCGCTGCTGAAATTTGGCTTTTCTCATAATGAGCTCTGGTTTGTCATTGTTTTAGAGGAGCAAACCTTCTGTCGTGAGATCAGTTAAAGCAATTCCTGCGTATGCTCTCTCACTGCTGTAGGAAAAGATATTATACAATTAAAACAATATCGAGGAATGTTTCCTGCATGCAGAAGTAGAATATATTTCCATACAGGGAAGCTCTTCTTTCTCTGTTTAATTTTATAGTTAGAAAATAAAGAATCTTCCAAATACCACTTAACCAACAGGGTACATTTAAATAGCCGTGGCTATAATTTAGAAAAGCATAAAAGCAGAGGAAGGCTGAAAATGTTGGAGTAGGGCTCTCCACAGAAAAAGTGCTGTGGGGGTGTGTGTATGGGGAGGGGAAGAAAATGCATTAGGAAATTTTGTGATGGTGAAAGAACTTTTATCGTTGTAAAATATTACGAAATTTTAGTGCAATGTGTCAAATTTATTTTGGGTATGTCTGGAATATTATAGAAAGCTATTCGCTATAATTTAACATGATATAGACAAAATTACATTTAAGTGGTGATTACATTGTACATTTATCTGACTTTACAATAAAATAGATTACAGTAATTAAGATTATATTAAGATTGCAGTAATTGGATTTTGCTAGATTTTTTTCCCTGATGTCGAGTTTCATTGTATAAATCAGGTAGGATGACGCTCGCTTTCGTAAAAAAATAAAATATTTGTGACTAGTAGAAGTTTTCCCCTGCTGAAAACTTCTTTGACTTGAAGAAGTTGTGTTTGAGGAGTTGAGCTCTCCCTGCCAAATACGGTCAGGGATCAGACAGCACTTTCTGCAAGTGTTTATTGCTTTTCTTTCTTCTCTTGCTTTCTGTAGTAAGAGTTGGAGCATTACGTGGGGCTTCTTGCTGGATTGCCAAGTTTAAGTCAGAGATGGTGGGGAGAAATACTTGCTTATCATTTTCAATACACTTCACAAAACTGAGGGACGAAATAAATTCAGAGCATCTACTGCATCATGATAATTCTGTTCATGAAGTTAGCGTAACTTCTCTCAAAGAATCAGTTTAGGATGTGACCATTATTCTGTTATGGGCTTTCTGTATGCAAAACAGAAGTCATTCTAGTCATCAAGGCTGAAACAGAAAGCAGTACTTGTAAAGACATTTTTTTACAGATTTTACCATTTATAGTTTGTAAAGATTGTATTTTTAATTCTAAAGATTCTTAAAAAAATGCAGTAATCAAGAAAGTATAAAAAATAGAGCCAAGCTTGTGGCATCCATGGGGTTCCCTGCAGGCAGAGTGCTCTTACTGAACAGCAGTCCTCTGACTGCCATCAGCAGGGCTGGTGGCTCTAAAAGTTGTGTCACTGTCGTTTTGCATTCCTCAGGCAATGGCTGGCCATCCAGAAGTTACGAAGCAAAATAAAGAAGAAAGTGGACAGAAAAGCCAGTAAAGGAAGGAGAATCAGGTGGGTTACTGCTTCTGCAAGAAGTTCTGATTTTGCCAAATGAAGTCTGGCTGCACTGGCTTGCCTCTGGGGTGCATTGCTGGGCTTATTCATGCCTTTTAGGGCAAGCTGTCTTGCTCTGGGGCATCCACTGGGGAACTGCAATGTTCTTTGAGCCTAGAATCCGGGCTTGGCTGGATGTAGCCTGGGAGCATTGCCCAGATCAGTCTTGGCAAGAGTGTTCATTGGTCTCAGAAAACACTGGAGAGAGGTGTTCAAACATCCCTAAGTGTTTTGGGGCTGTCATTTTCTGTGAAAGCCAATAAACACCTCTTGTGCAATATATATTTAGCTGACAAAAATGTGGATAGCAGCTCCAGGGGAAGATGTGCAGAAATGCCTCAGTGAGGTAGATGTCTGTTTCCTACTGACTGTCAATTAGAATTTGCGGTCTAATCTCTCTTTATTTTTCTAAGTCGCATCACAGCGTTCTTTAGCTTCAAAGCATTTCACATCCTGCCTCCTGGATCACTAGTTTGGGTTGATCTCTTGTGTTTCCAGTGGGAGAATCTTCCACACAGCAGGATGGAAAGGGAAGCAGTCTGGAAAGGATAGGGTTTTTTTTTTTTTCCCCTTTGCAGAGCAGATATATTAGTCTCCCTGAGTTTAGCATGACTGCATGATTTGTAGTGGAGGAGGTGTTTGTGGCAGGGAGGCATGCTGAAAAGCTGCGCCGCTTCCTGAAAAATCTGCAACATTAACCATCCTTTTGTGAGTAAACTATAAATCGTGAGTTTAGATGGCATCTGATAGAAAGTCAGCGCAGTCAGTCTGGGTCAGGCCTGGCATAGCAATTTTTAAGATAGATGTCATAAGATAATTTATTAAAAGAGGGAAGAGCTACTTTGTTGGCCTGAAAAGCCTGTAATTATCGACTATCAATATTCTTTTCTGTCAGCATCACACATAATTGGATATATTCATGATTCAGTCAAAACTACTGACAACATCACACAACTGAGTCAGACTCGTAAACCTCCAGGAATAATGGGGAAGTCTCTCATTGTGTGCAATCTGTGCGCTTCAGCATTCCTGAGAGATCAGCTATCTTGCCAAGTCAATTGCCTCTTAGATCTTAGGTGCCTTTTTTTTTTTTTCTTCTTTAAATAAAAGTTGCACTGACCCTGCAGGGAAAATATCAATACAAGAAGAAAGTGTCATTGTCTTTGTTTAGGATTAACATGCGGTTAAGCTCCAGCATCTTTTCAGAATAGTCTGGTAGAGCCCAAATGGGTGTTTTTAAGTAGCTGGTTCTTTCACTGAGGGACTCGGTGTCACCCCAAGCAGATCACTTACCCTCTGTTCATCTTTTTCCTTCTTTAAAATAGCGGCAGCAGTGCTTCATGGTGTTTTTGTGAAGGACTTTGAGACCCTGGAAAGCAAACTATTGCATACTAAGTATCATCTGTCTCCTTAATTCTTCCTTTTTAGCAATCCTTTAGCAAACCTTCAATGTCATAGCATGTTTGGATGAAATGTGCTAGTTTATTGTAGGGTCTGGGGATCTTCAAGTGCTTTCAGAAGTAGTTGGTTTTGCACTTGACATGAGTACCTGTCCGCTTCATAGACAGGGAAATTGGGGCACTAACAGGGAAGTGAGCCTAAAACTGCACAGTCAGGCTTTGGAAATCTGGTACCTAGAACTCTGCTGTCCCTCACTAGGATGTGCCTTTTCTTGAGGTAGATATGGGGGAATGATGTGTGCACACCTGTTCTTCATGTCAGTGCTTTCTGGTCCTGTGCTGCATGAGATGTCTTTCTGTGAATGAAATTAAATATTTTATATCTGCTAGACTGGGATTTTTAAGGTCCTGATTTGAAAAATGTGACAGTAATGAGTTCTGGACAAACAACTCGCGTCAGAGAACTTCTCAGAATTGCTAAGTCCCCTTGCCATTACGCAGACTCCCTGTATAAGCTCCGATCTGTATGAATCCGTCAGTTGATAATGTCTCATAAGCAAACTATTTTATAGTCCAGCCTATTGACTTGTTGTTTGTTGCGGTACGAGCCCTGCACGGCGATGTCTGGCCCCTGGCTCAATCATTACAGCCTTAGACCAGGGCAGTTGCTTCCCTCACGAGTGACAAAGAGATTGTGCAGAGAAGCCCTTGTGTAAAGGTGAGCGTGTGCTGTCCCTGAAGAGCCAGCCTGAAATAGTCTTGTGAGCTGAAAATCCCCTCAAGGGAGTGTTCCTGCATAAGCAAACGAAAGGGAGTGCAGAGGTGACAGAGTGGAAAGGTGATTCTGGGCAAATGCTTGTGAATCCTTTTGCCTGCTATTTGTCAAGCTCTAAAAATAGCAGCAGCTTGGATAAAACATTTCAGACTTGGGTAGGCAGCGAGGCAGTGTACACCAAAAGCCGTCGGTTTGGAACCCCTGCCCTTAGACACTAGGGTTTAAAGCCACCTTTTCAGGCAGAGGTTTTCAGTACTCTGTTAAATTTTATATGCCAGGTCCTTGAATGTAAGTCATGAAAAGCTACTGCAGGTTCCCAGCCCAGTGTGGAAAGTGGGAAGGGAATCCTGTACCTGGAGGTGCAGTACAGCTTGCAAAAATATTTTGGTGGATCAGAAGCTGAGGCAGGTGCAGCACTGTATCACCTTGGGCATGCCCCATCGCTTCTTTGCACAGGTCTTTTTCCTGTCTCCTCCTTTCCTGTTTTTACATTAAAGTTATTTTTACATGTAAGTTACTCAGAGTGAGACTTTCCAACTACGGATATGGCTAGCAGAGCAGGATTTTGATACCCTTTAGGGCCCCAGATACCACAGAGCAATGGAAAAGTGATAGCAGATGGATGCTTGAGAAGGTGTGATGCTCCAACGCCTCTGCTGCCTGCAGTGGGCTCTTTGGGCACAAATTCCAGAAGGTGATTAAGACACCAGCTGAAGGGAAGGCCGAAAATGAGTTCTTGTTTCTCTGTCCCTGACTTTCCAGGGTTGTCTGTCTGGGAGGCTGATTAGGTACTCACACACAATTAATGGATGCTGTATGTCCTCTTTCTAGCTGTGATAGAAAAGGATTTGCTTGCTATTCAGTTCATTGTATCATCTGATTATTCTTCTGTCCATGTTATAAGAAAGGAGGAGGAGAGAAGGGAGGGGGAATTGCCAGCTACAACTAGTGACTCATTAGATACCAGCCACCAGGAAAGCCAGTGCTTTGCATTTCAGGGACGGGTGTGTTTCTATTCAAGCAGCAACGTTTCATTTTCATTAATAGTTACTAATGTGCTGCCTGCTTATTTCCTGCACTGTTCAGGTATCATGTCCATAGCAAGCTGGTGAGCTTCATGGCACCTATTGACCACTGTACAATGAATGATGATGCCAGGTGAGTAATAGATTAATTATGTTTCTCAAATGGCTCCATGACAGCGTGATATTGACCTGTTCTTCAGTCTGTCGCCCCCTCCATTTCTTCTTATCAGTTAACCATTTGTCACTGGCATCATAGCCTGGGTGTCTTGGTCACATCTGTCCAGCCAGTCTGGCTGAGCTTTCACTCTCTAATTACCGTGACACCAAACAAGAAATTTTCATAAATCTCAGTACCTACATTTTGATTCCTGCTTTAAAACTCCTCCGATTTTTGAAATCTTCTAGTTTTATGGAATTAATTTGGAAACAGACAACTTAGTTATCTGGTGTCTTCAGGTGTCATTGAAACCCTCAAAGACCTCGTCTTTTAACAGAAATGGCAACTGTTTAAATTCTGTTTAGTATGCATTTTCTAACATCAGTTAATAACTGCAATAGGTCAGGCAAGATTCACTCAAGACCTAAATGTTGTTTGTGTTTATGTCTATTTAAAGAGTGAGGAACTCTATTGGAAAATAGGATTTTTTAATGTGCTGATTAGTAAAAAAAAAAAAAAAAAAATCAATGAAGTTTTGTGCATAGTTACCCAAATTTCCTAAGTGTCACATTTTAAAACTAAATCTCAAAATGCTAAGCTTTTTGTGGGAAGGAGGTGGGATAATTTTTCCAGTGAAATGGATGCAGAGGGCTTGAGAAACATCTTTCCCCTGGGTCGTGGAACATTGTTTGTGCTTTGTGAAGAGAGAGATGTCATTTGTCTGTTTGTGAAATGGAAAACAAATACCTGCTGTTCTTAGACGGTTGCCTTTTGGGGTATTGCATCTTTCTTATGGTTTTTTGACTCTTTCTTTTTTTCAACTTAGAAAACTGCTCTGATTTCTGAATATTGCCTAGATCCTCTGGCTACAAAAATAAACGTGTTGGGTGAAAGCTATGCCTCCAGCTATATAATGTGGTCACTTTTTCCAGCAACTTGTTGGATCATAGGAAGAGAGGAACAGAAGTGGCCTGGGCACTGTGAGATTAACCGTACACATTTTCATCTATTTGGCAAATAAATCAAGTGCATTTTTGTTTCTGTTATGCACGATCAGAGCGAGCAGCTCTCTGTGCTTCCCAGCTGACAGGGACCTCCTTACCTGCATGGAATTGGGGTCTTTGTTGTTTTGGATAGCTCCAAATAAAATGTGGTGCCAGACAGACACACATTCCTGGTACAGTCGTACCATCCTGTAGAAATTGTTCTGGGATGTGCTGCTCGTTCCCCACATCTTTGTGTCTGAGAGTAATTACCAGGTGGCGTATGTGTTCAGGACAAACCAGCTCACACCATATGCATTAATGATACACGTGACTCTAGTATTTTTCTGTCTTAGCCCCTGCTCTGTCCCCAGAATGAAGGCAAGCTCAGCTTGCAAGGAGCGTGCGTGATGGGGAGGAAGGTGAAAAAAAATTGTGAGGCTGATCCTCGTAATCTAGGAGTTATACTATGTTTGCTCTCCCCGGAGGTGACAATGCCTCCTCCTTTGCAGTGCACCGCGCTCGCTTGTGTTCCAAAGGTTGCCTAGAAAATGTGTTCTGGAAGCCAAAATCCTCCAGCAGGTCAATGCAAACATGAAGCACATTGGAACAGCTGGGCCAGTGGAGTCGTTCTGCACAACAGCCTTCTTGGGCCTCAGCTACGCTTCATCTGGCTGCCATCTTCATATTCCCCCGCTTCTCAGGAGGCTCCTTGAGTCCACCACAGGCTGCCCGGGGTCCGGCTGACCCTCAGAAGCGGTTACGGCTAATGGGATGCTATCTCCGTTACGCTGTGTCGACACAGTTGTCATTGTGGTAGGGAGAGAGCGTTTGACATTTGGTTTCCAGGAAATGTCTCCTGGGGGTTTCTCCACGTTGAGCGGGTGATTATATTGCTTGCATGTTTTACTGAGTCTTTGGTGGCAGCAGCTGCTGCTGCTTATTGTCTGACTGCGGGAACTTAGTTTTTACATCAAGTTTATTAGTCACTTTGGAGGCCCGCCATACTTTCTGTTAACGGCGCTTTCGTCGCTTACCTCCTGATGTTGGTTTAGCTTCTAGAGTCAGACTGTTGGCTGTCGCGTTCGCACACCAGCGAGCGTGCCCGAGGGTCGTACCGTGTGGGCAGCCGTATGCCGTTCTGCCAAGATCAGGCTTTCAAGCAAACCGTGGACGTGGATGGGGCGACACCGGAGTCAGGCTGGGTGGGTTCCTGGTTCTGCCGGTGGCTTTGTGGGTGACCTTGGACAGGTCGCTCTGTGTTTCTGTGACGCTGATTCCCCTTCTGTGCAACTGAGGTCTGCTGTTGAGAAGTGCCTATAAAAAACAGTGGCTTAGCAATAGTAGTATTTCATTTTTTAATATACTTAGGAGAGCTTTTGCTTCAGACAAGACACAGATACACAAGGAGAAGCCCAGGCTTTCCTCGCTGTTTGCCAAATGCCCACTGGTGACCTGTAACACAAAGAACATGCCTTACCTTGGCCTACTGCAGGCCTCACAGAACTCCTTAAGCAGTTTCTCTGCACCTTCCTCCCCGTGTATGTGCTTTGGCATTGTTTAGTCCTAATGTCGAGCTTAAATTTCCCTCTAGTGTAATTTAGGCCCATTATTTCTTGTCCTCTTCGGTGTGGGCTTTGAGAACAGATTCTTGTTTCCTCTTTGCAGCAGCCCTTCCACGTTGGGGTGGATATCCTTGCTTTGCACACTGAAAATCTGGGCGTTATTTAGTTTTGCTTCCTTTCCTCCCTCGTTTACACTATTTATGTTTGCATCCAGACGTAAAACATATTCAAAATAATGGCGTGGCCAGTATCTGAAAATTAGACCTCTCTGGATGTTTTGGTGCAACTCTCCCAAAATGAAGCTATCTGCTGCTATCGGTCATTTTTTTGAAAATCACAGCCGCTCTGTAGGGGTCAGTTCACATCCCTGTTTAAAATGCCCCTGTCCTTGCGATGGGGTGCAATAGCTCTCTAGCAGCACACAGATGTACCAGACAAGGCAAGAAGAATTCAACATCTGCTTTAAACTGCAGGTGAATTAAAAAGAAAGGAGCGGGCCGGTACGCATGAGCGGGAAGCAGTAATGATAACAGCTTTCCTTTGTGACAGAAGAAGGTAATTTTATTGTTTGCAAGTGTGAATTACTAGATTGAAAATGCAAGTATACACTTCACAGTGATGTGATCATGCTCTGAGCTGTTTTTTTTTTTTCTGGTCAGGCACTTAAAAGGCATGACCCCAAAATAAATACGCATCTGAACAAGGAGGCGCTCTGCGTTGCAGTGTGAGAAATTTTAAAGTGTCAGTGAGCTGTAGACAAAAAAGGGTTGTGGAAACAGAGCTGGCAGAACATTCCCCTTAATTTCTACCCGTGGCTACAGTGGCAGGTAGATAGCTGGAAAATGCTAGCTATAAAAATATTATATAAATAAATATTTCTGTGCAGATGTGGATGGGCAGAAGCTTGAGGGGATTAATTAATTAACTAATGCAGCCTAGGAGTACATTTGGGGCCTGATTCTCCTGTACATTTAAGCCATTTTACGCTACTCTGGCTGTGCAGAGACCTTAAAGTAGCGCAAGGACCTGCTGGCACTCCCCTGAAGGTCCCTACGTGGTGGTGTCGTGGCTGTGGGATGCCCAGGACTTCTGGGGACCTGGCACGTCAGATTTATCGCTTGCCACTGCTGCTGGCTGGGGAAACAAAGAGCAAACGCGTTTGAGGAGAGGCAGCCTGAGCGCTGCGTGGAGAAGGGGATGACCAGTCACTCCAGAATTGTTTTACAGCCTGAATTTGAGAAAAGAAACGTGTGAGTGTAATAACTGCCTTTGTCAACATCACTGCCACTTTCTTTCTTATTCCTGCTGCTGGTTGGAATAATAGCATCCATGCAGGCGATTAATCTTCCACTTGCCAGTTTTCCGTGCACCCTACGCATGGGCATGGCTGTTTAACCTCGTGCTCACATATATTATGTTGTAATGTGTGGGACACGCGTGGCCTCGAGCCCTCCTCTGTTTTAACCCCTCTTGGTAGTATTTTAAAACATACACTGGAAAGTGATTTTTATGGTTGTCTTGGGGTGTATGTTTATAGACTTAAATACATTTATTGTACTCTGGGGCCGAGGTTTTTCTAATCGGTCCAAGGTCATTGCTATGTAAGTGGGCCTGCCCTAGGATGAGGAACCTGAAGGCGAAAGCTTGAATGTAAGCACGCTGTGGTGGTTGTCCAGAGGAGAGGGCAGGAGTTACCCAGGATTAGAGCAGGGTTGATCTCTTCCTGGTTGTGATTTCGCCCGAGTTTGAGGGTGGCATCATGTGGTGCCACTCCTTGGACTTCCCTTGAAATACGCTTTTCCCATCCTCATGACCCAGGGTACGTTGCTGATCCCGTTGCTCCAGTCTCTAGCGTAGTGTAACCTTTAATATCGTCATCCTTCAGTAGCAGAGTTGGGAAGATGCCAGCCTTCTCTGGTTTACACGTTGGGAGATGAGGCGCAGAGAAATGATAGCCCATATCTCCAAAGGCGTTTGGGTCCAGAAATCCGTGAGTGAGGAGCCTCAGCGACTTGCCGAAGGCGGCACAGCAGATCTGGGCTAGCGCTGAGTTGAACCTTCAGCCGGCCCGGCTCTGAACAGCCTCATGTTGCTGGGAGATGAGACACCTGTGCAGAAAGCTCCTGTGCTCGGTGGGTGCATTTCTTTATCGGCAAACTCAGGCTGGAGATTCCCACTGAAGGCCGCAGCTCCATAGACAAGTGAGCACATTTCCAGTATGTGCAGCGTTGCTGTGTCTGCGGGAGTGGATCCTCTAAACAGCCTGGCTGTGGCAAGGTCAGGTGAAGTCTGTGTTCTGGGGAAGAGCTGTGTGTGGATTTTGGGTTTGTTACATCTCTCTGTCAGGTTTAATATACAGATCTTCAGATCTCTGCACTGTACATGAGTGTGTGGAACAGAGACTAAACACAGGTTAAAAAAGGGTATGCTATCAAATTACTGCTAAGATTGATGAACATCAGTATTTCACCTCTGGAGGACAGTGACTTGCAGGAGAGACGTTCTTTAAGGACACAGATGTTTGGTCCAAACACCTTTATCTCCCGGGACGACTCAGGTTATTGTGACAGGTAAAACAAGATTGTGCAAATATGCAACAGTGATCTAATCAGCTGGAACAACAGCAATATTTTAACTGGCGCTACCTTTTAACAGCATCATTAAGGGCTCTCATTACTCTTTTATTAGAGGCTCACTCTATTTCTTATCAGATTACAGAATGAACATAACTCATGGCACTGATTTGATCTCTTGTTAAAGAGGATTACAGCTTTGCATTAACTTGGATTGACACGGTTTATAATTTGCTGTTGATACACATGCTGGCGGTGTCACATGTGTGACCCGCTCCCCACAGCACCGCCGAGGAAAAGGACACCCATACATCATCATTAAAGATGGCACCCAGTGCAGAAATGGGAGGCAAAAGGAGCCTTTTCTGCAGTAAAGTCAGGCAGGACAAAGGAGACGTGTTCTCAAGCGCAAGCTGAAATTCTAAACAGGGGTTTCTGACTGAAGGTTGGGGAGAATATATTGGCTGTTAGATAGGTTGCTTTTTACCTTGGCAAATGGTTCTTCATTACAGAGGAGGACTTCCCATCTCTTATGAGCCAAATTAGAGGGAAGAAGATGACCATAATGGGACTGGGTCAAACCGTGTGGTTTCACTGCAACGTGAGGCACAGAAGCCTTTCCAGAAGCTGGGGGAATTCCCCCTGTTCTTCTCAGACCTCTCAACATGGCGATTGTCACCAGTTAGTGAACTGGTGGGCAGTGTTGATTGTACACCACCAGCTGCTGGCATTAGTTTAGCTGGATAACCTGTTTGCCTGCTGTGGAAGTCACCTTGTTGTCATGTCCCTGGTTCGTAGGAACCCCAGGCAATGGGGACTTCAAGCCAGGGACTTCAAGTCCATGTTGTGGCTCCCTTCTTCCACCTGCTGTGTACTGCCCACGCATTGTAGGACTGATCACAGTGTATTTCCTCTGCTTTTTTTCCTTTAGCGTATGGTCCAGTGCTGACCAGGTTTTCCAGCGCACGATAGCATTACTGTATAGATACCCGTATGCAGATGTACGTAAACAGTCTCTCCACAGCTGTGGTGGTGTGGTTTGTGTTTGACTCTGGAAGGGCGGACTTCCAAGGCAGCGGAACTGGACTCAGAATGAAATCCCACAGCCAAGTGCCAGAAATGAAGCCCGTGACTCCACAGTCCCGTTGGCCCCTCGGGTCATGCTTGGTAGAAGAGCATCCAGCCCACTCGTGTTCCTGCACGAGCAGACCAGTGCCTGCTGGGAAGCTGAATTAAGAAATTAAGACACAGATTATCCAGCTGCCAGCGAGGTTTGGATTAGAGCAGTTCCCTTGGATTCAACCAGGATGTTACGTATTTTCCCAATCAGCGTTCTCACTCTTGGACTTAATGCAGTTGCTTTGTCACAATGTGTCTTGCTGCAGGCAGAGGGGGGTCCGTAGTAGGAAATCCTGGTATTAAAAGATTATTTACTTATATGACATAAGAGTTTAATATAAAAAAAAAAAAAAAAAAGTTGGTGAGATACCAGCCTTTAACTTAGCTCACTTTGTGCTTTGGGAATTAAAACACCATGGGACTAGATTAATGGAGGAATTTGGGCTCTGCGCTTGTCAATCCAGTACATTCACCATGACAGAAGTCCCTGAAAAGAGGCAAAGCCCTTCTTTCTGGAACAGCCGAACCAGCAGCTTCTGTGCTGCGCGGCACAAACCTCGGGTGGGAAAAATTATTCTAAGTTTATACAGACACAGCCTGTCTAAACTTTTTAACCCTGGTTGTTAGAAGGGCCGGTATTTGAACAGGGAGTCTTTGCGTGTTTTGAAGCTGGCGGCAGCGAAGCGGTGTACGTGACCCTGACGAGTGCTGATGGGCTGAAATCATCGTGTCCCAGCATTTGATGTTTGACATCCCCGGTAAGAAGACAGACGCCTCTGTTATGGAAATTTCCTTTTTAAAGGGAAAAAAAATAACCTGTTAAGAGCGGCAAGATGATTTGTCGTCCTTCCTTTGTGAGACAATTTGTCTTCTCCTGCATCAAATCTGTTATAAAACAGGCAAGCTGTGAAAGAGGGAAATCATCCTAGGAATATGGGATGTGAAGGTACACAAAGAATGGCCCGTCCGCGCGGCTGTGTGCACGTCTGCGCAGGGCACTTCACACGCAGCATTACAGTGGCTGCTCTGCTCAGATAGCCGTCAAACCAGAGACTGATAAGGCAACGTTTTATGAATTTCATGAGGAAATTAGAGCTGCTAGAAAGCATGCCAGTGGAGATTTCTGAGCCTCCCTGTGTTTTCTGCTTCTCCAGCCACTTGTCCACATCTCTTATGCTTTGCGCTGTGAAAGCTCCTATGAAAATGTGAATGGTCTTTGGGCCAAAATCGGGATGGGAGAGGTTCCATCCCTCTTCCTGTTAATGCTGCCCTGAGCTCGAGGCTGGTGACAGGGGGAGATGTCCAGAACTGGTGGCAGAGTGGGCAGGCCTGAATCCCAGGTCCGGTTAAGTTTGGGGGACGGTACCCTGAGCAGCAGCCCTTCCGTCTCTTCGCTGCCCTCTGGCTCCCCACCCCGTCCCCAGATCCAGCCTCACAAAATGTGCAAGTCCCTTTGTTTAGGGCAAGAACCAGCTTTCTGAAATATTTATAAATCTTGTGCCTGGTCTCATGAGACAAACCAGAGGTCACATGTCACCTTTCATAATTTAAAGCCGTGGGGCTAAAAGCATTTCCACAGACTTGAAGGACCCAATCCTGACCTGCCTGCGCGAGAGGGAATTGCGGCAGACCTTTCTGAATCTCCTTCAAGCGCCGGGCAGGGTGATGAGAACCGTCTGGCTGGGTAATTTATAGCCGGAGTTGCACGCTCCGGTTTTGGGCCGTGGCGGGGAAGCGAGTGAGAGAGTGCCATCTCGTGGGGCTGCCTTCCCGGCCAGCACCACGCCGCCCGCACCGCATCGCCCCGCGTCGCACCGCACCGCACGCCGGACACCCAGCAGCGCTCTGCTCTGCGTTTCAGGCCCCTCGCTTCGAAAGCATGGGTATTTCAATTCTGCTTTGATGATTGCCGCTGCTCGCTTTGCTCCGCGTCGTCGACCGTAGCGTGGGTTGTAGCTGCGGAAATGCCGGAGTGGGGAACGCGCCTTGGAAGGCGTGTGAATACAGAGCCAAACCAAACCCCGCGTGCGTTACACGTAGGGTAATGCCTTTGACTGGAAATGGAGAAATACAGGGCTGCAGCCTGTTTTCTCTTCCTGGGAACCTGCTGTGCTTGTGGGCACCCACTAATCTGAATTTCACACTGCTGGACAAGAGATTCCTTAAGATACAGACAGAAAGTTTTCCAAGAAAATGATCAGCCATCTGTTCCACAGCCAGCTTCAGGTTTCATCGGGACACGTGTGTTTTTCATCCTCCCTTTCTTCATGGGTATTCATGTTTTGTGAATTAGAAATTCATTATTCCCAGAGGAGGATGGCAGTAGGAATGGGGTGGCTATAGTTATTTCAGCACTGCTTGGGGCATATTCTAAATTATCTCTTTTTGTTTTTTTCCTGGAAGAAGAGAAGAAGTAAAAGGTACATGGAAAAAGGTACAGAAATTTGTTGGAGGGCATTTTTACTAAAACAACACAGCAGTGACTCATGCCGTATTGCTGTATTAATAACACTCTGAAGAAAACCCACCAGACACTAAATTTTCACCCTTTAGTATTGTTCTTCTACTAGTTTACAGAACTATGTTTAAAAAACCCCAATAACGTGACTAATGCCGTGAGGTAGCGCAGCATTAGCCGCTCTCCTCTCCCGCGTGCAGGTCCGTGTGTGTTCTCCCCTTTGGTGGAACAGCGCTACTGCAGATGGGCAAGGCAGCCTTCTGGGGAACCGTTAACGGTTTTTATGATTTATAGTTTGATGATTCATGTATTTATCAAATGTGCTGTTGCTCTTAATACTCATCTGGGGCACTCCTGCCCGCTGTGTGTTTCCTTGCTCTCCATTGCAAGGATTTTCCCTATGAAATGTGTGCAGTAGCAATACGTGGGGTTTGGAGGGGGGCAAAGTCCACGGGTCAGCACACACAGCTCGCTGTGAAGTACCTGCTCCTTCTATTTATTTTTTTTAAATACTGCTGTTGACATGAAATCACCAGTTTGCATGGTGTGGAGCCGGCCAGCGTTTCTGCACCGCCACGGAGCGGGAGCTACACACGGGGCTGGGGCGAGTTGGCCGTGGCACCTTCTCCTGCGCGCAGCCGCATCCTTTGTCTGCGATGCGCATGGCACGGCCGCGAGCGTGGCCAAGCTGTGCGAGCGTTACACCACAAACAGGCAGCCCGTCGAGCTGCCGGCTTGGGGCTTGCGCGGGGAATGCCCTCCCCGGGGTCCGCAGGGTGGCTGGCGTGGTGAGCATCCCTGCCTGGCTCTTCCCAGAAAACCAGCCTAACCACAGCCGCCTTGCAGACTGCACAGAAACCAGGATTCTTCTAACGGAGAGCAGAATAAAACACCTTCCTCACACAGACCTTTTGTCTCAGGCTCCCGGTGCGTCGAAGGAAGGGCTGTACAAACTTTCTGGGTGCCTGCGGAGCAGGGCCTGGAGCTGGGAAGGGGTGAGCGCCTGGGCGCAGCGCTCCGGTGCTCGGCACCCGTGCCCTCCCCTGCCTTCGCAGCCGGCTCGGAAGAAAGGCATAAATAATTAAGGCAAGGTACTTACACACACATGTTTTATGGCAAATGGCTGTGTGGTTCGTGATCATTTTTTCCAGAAACAGGTTTTATGATAATATAGTAAAAATATTAAATTAGAAAATGCCTCACTAAGGGTGATAAAACCTTACTACAGTGGAAATAGGTAATTATCCCCTCTGCAGCCTAAATGACAGTTTAAAAGAAATAAAAATGTTAGTGCTCATTACTTGCTTTTGTAGGTTGCAATAAAGGGTAAGTTAAATTTTAATTTGAGGAAGACCCCTGTATCGACCTGCTTCTTCCACACTCTCTTACCAGAGGTGTGAGTACCGTTAATTACTCGCGCAGGTTATTCCTCAGCGCGTCGCTGGGACCAGTTCCTCTTTGTGCTAAAGTCACCTTTCCTTCATCCGCGGGGGCGGACGTGCGCTGGGGTGGGTTGTTTCAACTCCGTGGCTCAAGTCTGATGTTTTATATATGTGGATGGAGGAGAGAAATTTTATATTTTGTAACCAAAATCCAGGTTCATTATGCATAGCCTTAAGGGGCTGGAAGTATTAAAATCCACACTTCCCCTGGTGAATTGAAACAGAGACAAGGTTAAACCTGGAGGATTGATGAGTTTTACTCTCTGCATGGTTAAATCCTGCTGAGGGGAGAGGCTGTAGAGGAAAGGGAGCCTGGATGATGAGCAGAGGAAAAAAAAGATGGAGAGTTTTGGGCTTGTTTTGCAGGGTGAAATATTTGTTCTGTTTTGGGGGTGGTGGGGCTACCTGATTGCCCTCCTTCTCCCATCACTCTCGGCCCATGCTGTGGTGTTATCCAAACAACTCCACTTGAATTTTTGCTTCCACAGAGGTTGCCGGCGTCATGCCAAGCAGGATGGGGGCTGTGGGGACGCTGGGCTCAGCGGTGCAGGACCTGCCTGTGGGTGCAACCCCTCTTTGCACCCATGAAACCTGGGCCACGAGTGTCGGCATCTGCCAGTGCTGGCAAAGACAAATTCTTACTTGAAGTCCCCCTGGGCCCTGCCTGCTTGGAAAATGGCTGTTTATTTAAAATCTGTAGGACTGGAGCAAGTTCAGCATCGATCCCTGCATTCTTGTATCTGTCAGAAGACTATCAGAAAACAAAAATAAAGACAAAAAACCTGAGGACACTGGTTTTCTGCCAGTGTGAAAAGGCCGGGACAAGGAATATCCCCACGCTGGGCGGCTCACGTCGGTGGAGGGCAGTGGGTGCCCCCAAGCTACGGCCGTGTCTGCAGAGCCAGGCGATGGATCAGGGCTCGGGGGTGAAATGGGGTTTAGGTTGGCTGTGCAAATCCTGTGGGAGAGCCTGCGGAGCACTGGAAAGGTGCGGAGACCACGTCGTTCCTTAGCAAAGCCCGGAGGGATGGGAGCGAGTCCGTGGGCAGGAGCTGTGCGTTGACAGCTGAGAACCGAACTGCTCTGGTCAGCGCCTGTGCCCACACGCGCGTTAAAACAAACAACCTGCAGGAGCTGCCAGCCCTGCGCCGGGGCGACAGCAGCCTCCCTACGGCGGCAGAGAAAATGGAAACGATCCCGAGAAGAGGAGCCGCCAGCCCCTGCTTGCTGCTGGGAGGGTTCTTTGCCGAGATGCTTTCCTCTGGCTCGAGAGCGGGCTGGCAGCCAGCAAAGTGGGTGCGTTTGGTGGTGTTATTTCTTTGTTTTCCTCAGTGCAATTAAATCGCCCTGTTTAAAACGAGGCATCTACCGGGGAGAGGGGAGAAGGAACGAAGTCGGTGCTGTTTCGTTGACAGTACACAAGCCGCTCGGCTCTCGACAGGAGCAAGCGGCGAGTGTTTGTCAGCTTTGCCCACCTGAGTGTGAAATGATTTTCTATCAAAACACCAGTTTCAGCATCTCCCTCTCCGCTCCCGACGCGTGAGCCCCGCTGCGGACAGGAGCTGCCCGGGAATTTCACCGGGGTTGCAGTGCAGGTGGAAACGTTTGCTCGGGATAACGACGGGGTCTGAGCCGAGCCGGCAGGGCCAGGCCGGAGGGCCGTGGTTGTCGGAGGGCTAAAGGGCGTCGCTCTGCGTTTCCCTTCCGCTCACCTACAGAGCCCTAAAGTCGCACTGTCCTTACGGCGTGGTGCCGCTTGCCATCCAATTTCCCAGCTGAAACAGCAAAAGCCATTACGTTTGTCGGTTAATGGCCAGGAAAGATGGAATATGGTGTAGGCTTGGGTAAGGCATTCCTCTCCCTCTCTTTTTTTCTTTCAAGTTTCAAAGTTTTCAGCTTTTCAAGTATCAGTTCTGTTCTGATTTTGCATTGCTGTTAAACTTGCCAAGCCTGCGTGCGCTCCTCATCTAACACACACTCCAGCTGTGCTCTCCGTCGCGCCGAGCTTTGCACACAAAACCTGGCATCCGCCATTTTGTTGGGTACGGAGACACAGCCCTCGCCACAGACTCATTTTCTGAGCATAGAGCAGCTGATTGGTTAATTAGCTTCTAAATGAAAATTAATTTGAGAGATGTGGCCTTGTGAATCAGAATGGTTTCTTGTCTCAGTGGTCCATGCGCGGCTGTCCAGCCTCCTGCGTCGCTGGAACGGATGCGTTGTTCCTCGTCTTCCCGGGATTAATGGCTGGCGTTCTTCTGCCATCACCATTCACAACTCCGAAGTTCCTTCTTTCAGGAGGCTGACAGGTGACTCTCCAGTGGAAGTGTCTGCAAGAAGCAGACATTTCAAACTGGTTGCCATCTTTTATTGATCTGCAAAGGAGCGAGGCATCGAAGCAGCGCCTAGCGAGAGTGGTCCCTGTTGTGATCTTAATTGAGGAGGCAGCCAAAACCCCGGTTCCTCTGTCAGCTCTGAGTTCCGTCCTCTGAAGCCGTGTTTTACTCATTCTCGAGCGGCGGAGCAGTCTCTTTCTCTGCCTGCCCTGGCAGTTTTCCTGGCCTGGCTCCCGCAGCAGCTGCTGGGCCAGGCGCTGGCCCTGACGAGCCGTCGCGACGCTGGCCCACGGCAGCAGGATCGCTGGTTGTGGCTCTGACAACCCTTGTGCTCCGAAGGGAAATCCCGGCCTCCGTGGACCCAACGGCAGCAGGCTGCTGCTTCAGGCAGTGTGTGTGTGGGACATCATCCGCTCCCGGTGCCTTTTCCTTGATTTCCGGGCATGTGTGATTTATAAAAATGCTCTCTCCTTTCCCCCATCTCTCATCAGGTTACCTTGTATTTAAAATTAAAGATAAATAACGCCGGCCCACTTATTTTTTTCTTTTTAAAGGGAAACTTGCTCCTGTTGTCAGCACGGCTGCGTATGTGATATTAATGGGCGTCCTGTTGCTGGGTCACTCATTGTTTTTCAAGTACCGTCAGGTCCAAGAAAATGTATGAAAATGAAATTACAGTCCGACGCAGACTGATTGAGTCTTCCGTATGGCTCTGCAGGCTCACACGTCCTACTAAAATATTCCATCTTGCTTTCCCACGTGAAGAGCCTGTCTGCAAAGGGCAGACGTACAGAAACCCCATCCTCTGGAGATGCCGTACCCAGCCACACCACAATGGTGACGTGTTTCTGTAGGGCCTGTGAGCGGCCTTGTGCAAGTGCTCCCCTTTGCCTGTGTTTATTAATAAAGATTGTTGAATGCGTTTTTAATTGCACAAGGCCGTTCCTTTTGAGCAGCGGATGGGTTTGCTGGCAGCCTCCTGCTGCCATTTCGACCTTGAAAAGTAACTTTTCCCCCTTCTCCTTCCTCTTTTCCGCAGGACGGAGCTGTATCGCTCGCTGTTTGGAAAACTCACGAGTCCTGAGGAACCCGAGCAGAATTAGCACCGGGCCTTCGCACCAGGACGGAGCACCGCCGCCCCGGCCAGGGTACCTCTCCCTGCGCTGGACGCTGCCCCCGTGACACCTCCTCTGCCCGGCCCTGTCCTGTGGTCGCTTAGTGCTGCCCAGAAACACCCAGAGCAAAGCCTCTCCCCTCTGGTCTGGTCCTAAAAACCTCGCTGGAGGAACATCCAGTCGGTCACTGCTGAATCCCACAGGCTCCAAAGAAGAGGGTGGGTTTAGCTTGGCTAAGCGCCCTCCTCGCCAGCTCTAAAACGCGCTCTGCTCCCTCCCAAAGACACTCAGGCCGGGTGTCACTGTTCTCTTTCGATTCCTGGCCTTCACCTTGCAGGCGCTCAGCCCGGGCGCAGCGTTCCGCTGGAGGCAGGGCCCACCAGCCCCTGCAGTCAGCTCACCCACCTTTGCGTTAAATCCTTCCAGATTTTTATTCGGGGGATCGGGGCGTGCTGTTCTGGTCGGTGGCTGCATATCTGCAATGTGTGACTTTATTTTCACCGAGTCAAGAGGATTTAAATGTCATTTACATAATTAACATGGCCTTAGAACAGAGACAAGGTGCTTTCCCTTGCAGCCAGCCCGAGCCCCCTGTTCACGCTCCCGTTTCTGGGGACGCGGGGATGTTTGCTGAGTGGTGATGAGCACAACTCGGGGTACAGCTGGGGGCAGATCGTGCTGGGGAATTTGTCAGTCCAGTGTTGGCCCTGTGCACTTAATTATTTCTGCTGGTGGTGACTCTGAGCCGGCCTGCCGTCACCGTCACCGTGGCACTGTTGAAGGATGCCAGTAAGAGGTCACACTGGCCGGAGGAGAGGGCTCACTGGAGGGGTTGGGGGGGTTTTATATCCAGGGGGCAGAAGCTGGAAATTAAATCCCTGTAAGGGGAATGTGTGAGCCTGCTGTGAGCAAGCTGAACTGGGGGTTATCCTGCGTAAATAACGTGCATGTGTGTGCAGGGTGGCCACACAACCTGCACTGGCTTTGGTTTGGGGTTTGCACACCCTAATTAAAATCTTTTGTAACCGGATTGTCCGAGTGTGATCCGCGCAGAAGAGCTGCCAGCAGCTGCGGCCTCTCAGCCCCGCCAGCGCCGCGTTACCGCACCGGCGTCTCCGGCATCGCGTTGCACAGCGGCATTGCTGCGCAGGCAGCCAAGGCGCTGGGGAGTTGAGCCCCTCGCCCCAGCAGCTCCCACTGGTGACGGGGGGGCTTCTGCAGGGGCGTGTGTCCGAGCGTCCCTGCGGTGCTGTGGGCTCGTGGGCGCTGAGCCGAGCGGCTTCCCCGGCCTCCGGCGGGCACAGGGCGGCTGCCAGCACGGAGCTGTGAAGGCTGGCAGCAGAGTTTACATTTCTGTTCACCGGCTGCACAGCCACAGTGCTGACCGTCACAGTAGGACAGGGGGCTTTTTTTTTTTCACTTATTTTCCCCTGTAAAGTTAGAGCTGACCAGCTTCTCAGTGGGCAATTCAATTTTACTTTTCTAATTATTTTTTCTTAATGTGCTTAGATAAAAATACATTCCATTTGTAAGTACGTAACCAGTTAGATCACAGGGAGGGAAGCCCCCCCATGATCCGTGCATCCCTGGCAGACGCGGCCCAGTGCGCAGGAGCGATGATCCCGGTCTGGGTCTCGCCGTGATCGCCCCTTTCCCTCCACTCCTGCCATCCTGCTCCCCGCTCCTGCCTCTGCTTGAACTGGGATGTGTTGCACCATGGGTTTATCGTTTGGGTTTTTTGGTTTTGGGGTTTTTTTTGTTTTTTGTTGGTTTTGTTGTTGTTGTTGTTGTTTGTTTGTTTGTTTTTTTTTTTCCTCCTGCGAAGACTCCCTGCTGCGTTGTTGCACTTCGCTGTGTCCCTAGAGCTGTCTGCGGAGCAGAGACTAATTAATCATTTTTGCACCTCATCATTACAGCGTTACGTCTCCCCTCCAGTCACCTGCGTCCAGTACATCGTGCCCCAGTCCCCTCGCTGGTGTGCGGAGCAAAGGCCCCACCACGGCGAGGAGAACAGCTGAGCTGCAGAGCCCTGGCTGGTGCGGTGGCTGGCGTGTGCCGGTCGGGGTGCAAGGCAGGGAAAAGCACCGGTGTGCCGGCCACGTCCTGGCTGAACCCACTGTCGGCACGTGAGGGGGCCTGGGGTCAGCCCTGCGCGGGGGCTGTGAGGGGCCAGGTCCCGGTTACAGCAGTGATGCCTTGGGGTGAGGAGGCAGGGTGCTACCCCGGGCTGCTTTTGTGGCTTCTTTCTTTCCTTCTTTCTTTCTTTCTTTCTTTTCTTTTTTCTTTCTTTCCTTTCTTTCTTTCTTTCTTTCTGTCTTTCTTTCTTCCTTTCTTTCTTGTCCTTCTTTTCTTTCTTTTCTTTCTTTCTTTTCTTTCTTTTCTTTCTTTCCTTTCTTTCTTTCTGTCTTTCTTTCTTCCTTTCTTTCTTTTCTTTCTTTTCTTTCTTTTCTTTCTTTTATTTCTTTCTTTTCTTTCTTTCTTTCTTTTCTTTCTTCCTTTTCTTTCCTTCTTTCTTCTTTCCTTCTTTCCTTCCTTCTTTCTTTCCTTCTTTCCTTCCTTCTTTCTTTCCTTCCTTCTTTCTCTTTCCTTCTTTCTTTCCTTCCTTCTTTCTTTCTTTTCTTTCCTTCTTTCTTTCTTTCCTTTCTCTTTTTTTTTTTTTTTTTTTTTTTTAGTTTTTAAAAGCACAAAAGGAAAAAGTGTGATAGTGTCCTCAAACCCAGCCCCTCTGACCAGTGCGCCCAGGAGCAGTACCTGCGCCTGGACTTGTCCTGTTCCTTGGGGATCCACCAGCCTGGTGCCTCAGCACTGCCTGTGCCAGGAGGAGCTGTCAGCTCCACAAAGCCATCGGAGATTTTTCCCCCGTTCCTCCCTGGCACTGAGCCTTGTCCCCTCTGTCAATGCAGGGAGAGGCCGCAGCAGAGGGACGCTCCCTGCCCTGTGGATGAATGTAGTTTGTTTTTTTTTTTTTTTGTTTTTCTTGGCTTTAAATGTAAGTGCCAGGTGAGAATTGGCTGTGTGGCAAACGCAGGTACCACGATGAGTAACTCCAGGGCCGCCGTGGCTGCAGCTCCCAGGGGTGGGTATTGGTTCTCCCGGCCCCTGCAGCTCGCAGCTCTCCGGTCAAAATTCGTCAGGTGGAAACGCACTGAATGGCACCGGTGGCTCCTTTCTGCTGCTCTGGCCATGTCAGGAACCCGCTGGTGCCCTCCTGTGCAGCAAAGACCCTGGCAGTGACGCTTGGGCCTCCCACAAAGCTCACAGATGCTGCGGGAGTCACGGCAAAGCTCCGTCCGGGAAGGAGACCCGGAGGGTCCAGGGCTGCAGGGATGGGCTGAATTGTTAAGACCCCGGTACCAGGTGTGGTGAGCAATCCCACGCTTGTTTTGACCCAGTTAATTTCATTATTTAGTGCGATGCCCGGCAGTGGGCTGCCACGTGGTGGTCAACCATCATTAAGCTCTCGTGGTTTAATAACCACAATTCTGAACGGCATCAAGGGGAATAAATCAGCTGCTTCCAAAGTTTGTGTCAGTGCAATGGGTTCATGCTGCTTGCGCTGCCAGCGCAACATTAGGACATTTAACAGGCAGCACCGGCTCCCGGCCCGACTTCGGGCTTTGCTGTGCTGGGAAGGTCTCCGGGCTGGCTTTGGGGCTGAGCTGGGGCTGCGGTGACGATGCCGCCACACCAGCCCTGTCCTGTTTCACCTCTGCGTCCTTTACAGTTGGAGCACCAGGGCACTTGATTTTTGATTTTTCTCTCTCTCAGAGCTGACTGTATGTTACAAGGGTAGTATGAACTACTTTACTTTAAATGTGATTGATAACTTCTCGTTCGCACTGTTTGAAGAGATAAGCGTCAAAGCCCCGCTAAGTGTGCATTTGAACCCAGCTGTCCGTGTTGAAGCCGGCTGTTCTCCCCGCCACCCCAGCACCCGGGCAGCTCGAGACGCGGGGCGACCCTGGGCCGGCAGTGCCGATGTCAGAGGCCCCCACCGCATCCGCTGACCTCGCAGCACTTGGGCCTGGCACAAAAATGGTCACTGGCCGGGCTTTGCGTGTGCTGCAGGAGAAGGGGCAGCTGGTGCAACCCCTGCGTAGCAGCTCCTCAGCGCCAGCACCTGGAGAGGCTCCAGCGGTGCCGACGTCCCCGTGTCCAGCAGCAGGGCAACTGGTGGCCCCGAGGTTCTGCCAGGCCGTGGCGGGGTCACCTTGCACGGCCCCGGGGACAGCCCGGCGCTGGCAGCCCCCAGTGGGGTCACGCCTGTGTGGGAGGAGGCCGGGCTGTGAGTGACCCACCAGCAGCCCCAGTCCAGGTGAACTGGGATAGGCTCTGCTCACCCAGTGCCTGCCCAGCCCCGGCAGCCCCGGCACCGCGGGGCTGGGGCGCAGCCAGCCAGGATGAGTTCCACTCGCTTTTCCTAATGCTGCCAGTTCACAGCAAGTGAGGTACCCCCCCCCCCC
>JAAGAY010028320.1:0-32231 GCA_011801015.1 Ardeotis arabs | reverse complement strand
TGTTTTTTTTTTTCTTCTTCTTTGTTTTTTTTTTTTTTTTTTTTTTTTTTTTTTTTTTTTTTTTTTTTTTTTTTTTTTTTTTTTTTTTTTTTTTTTTTTTTTTTTTTTTTTTTTTTTTTGCCTCAAAGAATTATAAGAGCCCAATTGAGGTAAGGCATAACAGAAAAGAAGTGAGTGGAGCAGCAAACTCAAAGCATTGGACTCTTCCCGCAGCCAAATAAATAAATAAGCTTGGAAAAAATAAATAAATAGTGTTTGAATAGTGATGGTTTACTCTGTGACTGTTCCACAGCGTGGAAATGTTACATTAACAGTGGACAGAAGGAAAATACAGGACTTAAATTCAAGAGAGATACCTGGCTTCCTGTTAAAGATCTTCAAATCCAGCTGCTGCAGGATAGGTGACCAATCTGGGAATTACTGTGTGTGGTGCGGAACTCTGCCAGGTGCTCCCTCTTCATCCGTGGGAAGTGTGGAGTGAGAGCACTGTGCGGAGTATCAACAATTACAGGACACTGAGGTGGGGTTTTGTTGCCATCCCCGTCCCACATCACGGGTTTGGCTGTCGCTTGACTGACTTGCAGCTGAATGGGGCAAATGGAGATTGAGAACTGACTCTGAACTTCGTGTGAAGTAAAGAAGTGATTTTAAACGTAAGCGGTTTATCTGCATATTGTTGGGAATTTATCTGTGGCCTGATTTCGTTGTTTGGGAATATTTCTGGTTTTACTCCAGGGGGGACTGGTTCCCGGGGAGTGCCTTTGCTTTCTGTGGTTCCACTGTCCCAGATTGCTTCTGCAGCTGCCAGAGGCCGTGTGAGCCTTCCGCGCTCTCCAGCCAGAGATGCGATTCCTTTCTCAGGATATTTCTCCAGTTTTAGCCCGGAGCAGCTGTGTGTACTGCCCCCGTTCCCTAGAGCCATGTTATATCCAGCAGAGCAAGGAGGCCTCGCTGGGGTAGATGGGCAAAGCAGTGAGGAATGGGATCCGTAGTGTAAGAAACCCTGCTGCGGGCCTGGAGCACAGGTACCGTTCCCTCCTGCGCGAGCCGGGGAGCCAAGCCTGGCACGGCAGACTGAGCTTTCTCCCAGTGCGGCAGCCTAAAGCCAGCCTGCGTGAGTCTTGCATACCCTCTAGTACGATGTGCCTTTTTCCTCCTGAGTGAAGAAATTAATGGTATATGGGAGTCTCGCTCTTTGCCCAGGCTGCTTTCAGGTTTGGCTTTCACGCCCGTGTCAGTGAGGATGTGTGTGGCGTCGTCTTTGGCGTCATTTTGGAACAGGATCACCCAGGAGTTGCATCTCAGACCTCTTCTTGCTTTCAGTGATTCTGAGACAGAGCTGGGACACAGCTGAGGGACTTGATCTTTTATACTTTACTACTTCTTTTCTTTTTTTTTTTTTAATTTTACACTTCTTTTTTTTTTCTTTTTTTTTTTAAGTTAGAAAAATAAGTCGAGGCGTCTTGTTTTTAAGCTACACTTAGAAAGGAGTTAAACTGAATATGAGAGGTGTGACAGAAGCTGCCATTCCAGCATTGATTCTGCAAGAGAGGAAGGTCTCTCTGAAGGCTTTGAGGAGCGGTAGGAAAGCAGCGTGGACTCAAAGAGACTCCTGTTATTCAGCTCTCAGGAATGCAGAGGCATGCTCCAGCCAGGGTGTGGGCGGCTGTTTGGTTTGCGGTTCTTGCTAGGGGGTGGGTGATTTTTAAAAGCACTTGCTGAATTCGCATTCGGTTGAATAACGGCTACTTTATATACAAATGATAAATGTTAGTCACAGCGGAGCAAAAGAAGTTTCTTGTGTTGGTCATGGATTTGGCATATCAAAAAAGGGGGGGGGGAAGGGGAGGAAAAGAGAGCAAGCCTAGGGTTTTACTGCTTCAGAAACTGCAAAGTTAAACAGGGCTGCGTTTATGTTATGTGACATCTTTAAGCCTTTGGCTCTCTCAACTTAATGCCAGATATCTAATTTGGAAATATTTATTGTAACTGGCATATCTTTTAGAAGCCTGTCATCGTGGAAAAACTGTCATCAAACTGTCCTTGCTAACTTGTTTCTGTTAAGTGACTTTTTTTTCAGAGCTTCGGAGTTATATGAATCATTTCTGCTTCCCTATGGCAAGTAGTGGCTGCTGCAGAAAAGCTTATAGGATCTGAACTGGATTTATGTGGTGGAGTGGGGTTTTTTTCTGTTCTATAATCAAAGATTCTGCAAAATTAGACGCCAGAAGCTCTATTTTTAGATTTTTAGAAGTATCTCTGACTGAGCACCTTGATATTTATTTATTGTTTATTTTTTCCCCCCAAGTGCTGGAAGCTCACCAGCCCCTCTTTGAGTCAGGCTTTGCTGACCTGATTTTTCAGGTTACTTAAGTGCGTTAATATGGAATGAGGGCAGTTCTACATGAAAAAAGAACAGGTTAGCCATAAAACTCGTTTGAGAATGGCAGTTTATTTTCCAGCTGCCATTGTTTTTCAACATTTTACTCACTGCTTATTCACTATTATTGCTTATTTCGAAAAAGCAAAGCTCAGTGCTCTGGATTTGGCTGAGGTTAATCTCGCTGCCTGGGCCGCTGTGATACCTCCTGGGAAACAGCCTTCTGGATCCCATGTTTTTACACTCCTCTGTATTGGCCCTAGTCTCAGCAGGCACCCACATTTTCCAGCTGTAGTGCCTGTCTTGGTGTCTGATCCCCAAAACTGACCCCACGGCAGACCCTAGGGTGTAGAACCCCGTAACGGACCGTGCCTTTGGGAAAAAAGCGGGCTCAAAACAAGCTACAGCATCATAGCAACTTCAGAAGGCTGCAAAGTGGTTTAGGTGGGTACAGATGATACTGATTTAAAGCAAAATGTTGCAAAGCTTTGCTGGTTTGGTTTTACACTGCTCTGCTCCTGGGGTTAACGCTGAGCCTTGTTTAAAGCTCTGCTCGGCTTTGCTTATTTTAAATTACCGTGTGTCAAGCACTGAGGCTCAGACCCAAAAGGAACCAATTCAAAACACTCTTGATGAAGCTGAACGCTGGCTTCTTGCTCTGCTAACCTGCAAAGCCCTTCCTGGGAAGAGTGGATTATAGAAATCTCGGTTCCGCTGAAGGAAAAAGGATTTCTCCCATTGACTTCTGTGCAGCAGCTGAAGAGGGTTGCTGAGGCGAGTTTTTAATTAATGGAGGGGGGAGGAATCCGCAAATATTCCCATGCTTTCTGAAAGATGAAAAGGGACTGCATATCACTTTTAACGTCAGTAATGTTAATAATGCAAAGCCACAAAAAGGAAATTAAACTTTAAAAACCATGTTAAAATAACACTGAGGATTTCACTGTAGCCCACAGAGGCAAGAAAGTTCAAAGGGAAGGCTGAACTTTGTCTGACCCTGATGTGCCTAGGAATTGCAACACAGTTTCTCTGCAATGCTATCCAATTTTTAGAGTCTTTACCAGGGCAGGAAGAGGAAGGTCAGTGGCACCCTTTTAAAAGTTGAAGTTGTTCCCTGTGTAGTTCATACAACAATAAAAAGAAATTTTAAATCGCAACTTAATACATCCAAGCTATCAAATGGTTATATGTGTGTGTCTGCTTGTATGATACCTATCAGGAAAGTAGAAATCTCCTTAAACATACTAATTTTCTGGTTTGTTTTTTTTTTCCTAGAGAGGGTATACAAGCAAAATGTCTTCCCCTTGGGATTAATACTCTGTTGTTCCTTTCAACTGTTAGGCTTTTAAGTGGTAAATCACTTTGCTTGAGATATGCTGCTTATTAAAAACCATTAAACTTTTCTGTCATATCTCCCTGCTGGTGGGATGGTTTTTGTTTGGGTTTTTTTTTTTGTTGTTGTGCTACTGATATCTTGGGTTTGGTATGCCTGTGTGTGGGGGGGTTTAGTGTGGTGTTTTTGGTTTTTTTTTTTCTAGTTTGGAGTTTTGTTACAGATGTTGGTATTTTTTGTCCCTGCACTGAAATACTATCAAGAAAAGTAACACTTAACAAGCTGGGAAATTCTTGAGTTAATTAGCGCTGCCTTTCTCACAGGTGGTACAGCTGTTTCACTTTTGGCTTCAAGAGGAGTTTTTAATCAGAGGTTTGAGTGTCTGCTTGTGCCTTGGCAACCTACAGAAGAGACGTGTGCCAGGTACCTTCTTCACAACATACTGGTATAAACTGTTATTGCAAAGGAGAGATCAACTTCATGCTGTAACTTCAGTTTCATACCGGTCTAATGAGATGAAGCTGTTTGAACTAACGACAAGAGCTTGCTCTCCATTCTTTGTGGTATTCACCCTTGAGCCCTGAGCTGAGGTAGTGCATCTCAACCAGAGCCAGCAGCTCGACGCTGGGGGGCTTGATATGTCCTTTGTTCTGCCCACCATTATCTTACACTTTTTCCTTTCCACTTCACTTTGAGGGTACTGTGTGTTGGACCCACAGACAGAGTCAACATGCGCGGATGTTTCACTGTAACGTGGTGGCATGCTGTTAGCTTGTGCTGTGAGCTGCAGATTGTTACAGATCTCGTTTAAGCCGTTGGCAAGATACCTTCTGCTCTTGGTACCTCCCCTCACTTGCAGTGAGTATTTTGGTTTTCACCAAAATTGATAGAGGGGTTTCTTACTAATGCTCTTAAAAGTTACTGTATTACAGCAAATGCTTATTTAGAGAAAGACCAGCAAGTTGTGCATGCAGCCTTGTGTGCTTGGCTGACCGAAAAAAACCCAAAAACCAGAGTAGCCCAAAAGATAGAGGTGTTTGTGGCCTAAGTTGGGATTTGCAAATGAGTAATATGGTGTACAGAAGTAGTGTGAAGCTGCTCTTACGGACCCCTGTCGTCGTGGTTGGGTGGTTTAGAGTAACTGAGTGTGAGAGGAGGGAAGTCCCCAGAAGATCCCCGCTTTCGCTGGGGAAGCCGTGGTGAGAGAAAGCGCAGCACAGGGCCTCACCGTCTGCTAGCTGGGTGCCTGCCGTGGGTGCATTCGAAGACTTTGCGTAAGGGACTCTGCTCAGGTGGGGTGACAAGGTGGGTGAGTAGAGGTTTTTCCCTAGTCTGTCTGCTGTAATGTTGGCTGTGCAGATCTCTGAACTCCTCGGTTTCGGTGGTGCCATTTGGAGGGGGTTGTCAAACCCCTGTGGCTTTACTGTGTGTACTTCACATGTGTATTCTGTTGATTCCTTAGAGGGGAAATTTTGCTCTTTGTCTGTGTGAGAGGGAAGGTTTTTTTGGTGAAGTGTAAAGTCTGCAACGTGGGTACTTGACTTTGGTTCTGTATTTACTTTTTTTGGAGAAGCTCCAGTGAAGCTTTTTTCCTCTGAGTAACTCCGGGGGCCTCCTGCACAGACTGAGCAAATGGAATTCCCACAAGAGACACTCCAAACTTTTTTTTTTAAATAACAGCCAATTAGTAGAAGGCTGCCGCTCTGTATACTCACTCCATACTCATTCAAAATGTATTTGATTGTACCAAACCACATAGCTTAGATGGGACGGAGGCATTATAATTTGCAAGGGGAGGGTGCTGGGATTTCGCTTTTACGATGACCTGTGAGAGACCTGGAGAGGCTGACTGCTCAAGGGCAATCCACAGAATTCACTGCGGAAGCAACGTGGGGATGACGTGTAAGCCCTGGACTGTGAGAAGGTTTTTCTGGGGGTTGAGATTTTTTTTTTTTTTTTAAAGTTATACTAAGCAAATATGTGCACAGACATGACGGGCCATGTGCATTTCACAAACTCTTCTTGGCTTTTGGATGAAGTCCTAAGTCTCTGAAGAGGAACAAGAGAGTTGCTTATTGGGACTGTGTGCATCTGTCTCTCCTGGGCTCTGCCTGATACAGCAGGAGTGACTGTTAGGCAGAGAAGATAGCAAGGAGGGCTTGCATGGTAGCGAGGAGGACAGGACAATCACTTCTCCCCTCTACACACGCATGCTTTTAGAAGTTTTTAGGCAGGAGGACTGTAACAAGCAGGGAAGCGATTAGAAATGTCTGTATTGGAATAGCATAGATAGAATAAATGTTACTCTTTGCTCTTACCACTGTGAGATATAAGATAAATTTTATTATTTCTTGCATTTACTTTCTGCAAAGAATGTTTACACACGTACATGATATGGAAACGGCGTTAAACGTTAGGCACGGCGGAGACCTGATGGACGTGCGCTCCTGTTCTCATCGTAACTTCAGATTGGTTAGTCTCCTTTGGCTTCAGCTTCCCTTCAAAACGGAGCAAATAATTCTCGTGGGCACTGAGACAATTGTGCAAGAGGGTATCGGGCACTTGTGTGCTATGGTAATGGGGACCATATAATTGCATAATTACATATAAAATGCAGCCGTCTTTTTCAGGTTATCATAACCACTTTGTTGTGTAGTGATGTGAGGAGGGAAAACTTAATGTTCTTGGAAAGATCATGTAGAATTTCAGCGTCATGAGCAATGTTTCTGCTTGGGGAGAGTATGGTGCGGAGGCTGCATTGCTGCATCCTTTTATTAGTGAGTAAAGACAATCTGTGCAGCCCTGAGGTTTTGCCCCGGTGCTGCAAGGGAGGATAGATGCCGCAGTAGCAGGCAAACAACAAAGCGTGACTCTTTGTAACCCTTGCCTGCTGTGTGACCACAGCCAGGAAGGGAAATCAAGTTGCCTACCAACACAGCCGTGCGTGAAATGCGGTTGGCGTAGCACTCAAATACCCTTTCTGGGGACTTCTGAGCCCTGCAGGGTAGCAGGCACAGTCATCTTCTCCACTTGCCCTTTCTCATAGCTTTACTTTTTTTAGATTAAGAGAAGACATAGTCATGGGCAGCCGTAACTTCTTATTCAGCAGTAGTTCTGCTTGAACTGGGTTTGTGTGACAAGGTAAGGCACTCTTGAAAGTTGCCTCGTGTATCCCACCTTTCCTTTCCTGCCTTCTCTTGGGGAATAACAGAATGAATCCCTGCCTCATTTAGGCGTGGGAGGGAGCGGACTGCATAGTTCATAGAGAAAGCTGACATAAAACCTAAACTGCTTCCTAAAGTGGCTAGGTTAGGAGTCTTCTGGTGCAGAATATCTCCTGATGCCGTACGGAGTCATAATGGGCCAGTGTGTGCCAGGAGGTATGCCAGCAGTTGGAAAAGCGTTGGGTACCTTGCAGGTCGCATGAGGAGGATGGAGCAGAATTTTCAGCTTGAGCTTCTAAATTACTTCAATTTTCTTAAAAAAATAAATTAATTCAAGTTTTCAGGAGAAAGGGAGTCAGAACTGGACTTGCCAAGAGTCATGAGCAGATTAGTAGAAGAGCAGTGAATAAACATGTTCATTTTTAAGGCAAATAAGTACAGCTAATGAGTTATATTTTGGAATGGTTAATATTTTTTTTATTTTATTGACAAAACATTTGGTCTCTCAGTGACTTCACTCAGATCATTTTGGTAAATTACTTTGTATAACTGTCTCATGGGAGAGTGCCCTCACAGTACAGAGGATCTTGTATCAGCGTGTATCCTGAGTTGCCACTGAGTTTTCTAAGAGTTTCGAGAGGCGTGTGCAGCAAAGTCATCTCCTGCTGGTGAGGGTCTGACATTTCAGATGGCGTTTTGTCTTACACGTATGAGTAGGACCACATTATGACAGCAAAAGGCAACGGAAGTTGGTTGCCCTTAAAAAGGAGGACTCCACTAAGCTTGAGCATTTTGCAGCCCCTCCTGGAGTGTGTTCTTCCTTGAGCTGACAGAGAATGGGATGGAAACTCAAAATGTCTCTGAAACTGGTTACCACTAAGACAGCGTGCAGCCGTACTCAGTGCCGGGCTGGTGAAGAAACCAGGGAGGGTGCTCACTCCTCGCAGAGCCAGAGGCTTCAGCAGAAGTAAAAAAAAGAAGTCTTGCTGATGGCACTGCATCAACAGTAGGGCTTTTGGTGAAAATGATTACAAGAATCACACTTCAGTTTATGTTGCTGTGCTAGTGAAGATTTCAGGCCTGGCTCGGTGAAAACAGAAGATAAAGGATTTGAGGTTTCCCATTCTGAATTTTCAACCAAGAGTTAAAGCTGTGCAAAACCAGGCTGGGGCAAAATAGAACTGCGCAACGGTGAGATGTTCTACCGCGTGCAGGGCTGAAGTGCATCTGTGTCTGTGTGCCTTGTCAGCAGAAATACCTTGCTGGGGCAAAAGGAAAGTTAAAGTTCTGTATGGGATTACTGCCAGCTTGAAATACGATCTTGTGCTTGCTTGTCTACCAGCATATAATGTCAAGCTCGTATGTTGGTTGTAACCGTAGTTAGATCATGGTAACGAGTGAAAGGACTTGATTGCATAAACAGAAACAAAACATGCGTGACAACTGGTGGTAGAAAGAACAAAGAGAACAAAAAATGTCTTCCTAAATTGTTTTAACCAGTAACACCCCGCATGAAGGAGGGATTGTTCTTCAGGAACGTGTTCCCACAAGGAGTGGTGAATGAATACATGCAGCCCACAGATTTGATGAGGACAAAGCACCCATTTTTAGCAAGGCTTATTCCTTTTGTTGTTGTTGTTGTTTTGGGTGCTTGGGGTTTATTGGGGCTTTTGGCTTTTTGGTAACGCAGGTTGCTTTTACTTCGTGATCTTTGGGGTAACCCTTGGGCATCGATACTGGGAAGAGTGCATTTTTCATTGAAGAAGAACATACACTTTGATGTTTTCAGTATCGTGCCACCTATTAGCACCAGTTCTGCTAGTGGTGATACTGACCTTCGTTTATCACCCTTCTTTCTCAGTCATTAGGATTTCATTGTCTGCCAGCCTATCGTGGAATGCTGTTAAAAAATCATTTCATCGTGTAAATGAAACAAACCAACCCAGCAATGGTTATTTAAAACATGTGCTGTCTTTCTGAATGGCATTTGCAAGATCTTCCCCTGGAAGAATATTAGACATTACCTGGGAAAATAAAGACAAGCATCAAAGAGAACCTACAGACAGAAAATACGGAATGGAAAGGCAGCAGAGTGGAGCTGGACCCAGCTGCCCCCTGCATTTGCAAAGAGAGTGTCGGTATTAAGGTATCTCCTGGAGTGGCACAGCCGGATGGAGGTTAGTTTCCCGTTAGGCACTTTGGTCGCTGTGCCGAGAAGCCTCTGTTCTGCAGCCTCCGTTTTCTGACGCCAACACCCGCTGTGTTATTACGGCACCCGTGCAAAGCTGACAGTCAAGGCTCATAACGCAGGATTAGGAAGTAGGTGCCAATTGTTTATTGCTGGCTTTAAAAGTCCCTCACTAAACATGACTTAAGAGTTTTTGTTTTTAAGGATTAATTATTACAAAAAAAGTTGAGGTTCAAGCTATAAATACCACGAGTGAGGAGAGTGCCAAGCAGTGATCAGAGATAACGATAATTGGCCGCACAGCCTGCGTACACATGATGCCAGCAGCAAGGTAGCTGAGCCCTCCTTCCTGTCACGCAGCCAGGCCAGAGCTGCTTGCTGGGCAGCTTGCTCTCAAGGCACCTCTGGTTTGATCATCTCCAGAACTTACATTTTCACTAGAACCTGCTTCCCGGTGCCGATAGATGGGCTCGTTCCTCCTCCCTCCTTTTGTGCTGGCACAAGTGCTTTCTCCCCGCCTTTAAAAAAAGCCCATTGTGCCTCTGGCCTTCCTGTCTGTGTGTTTGTGCCTTTTTCCGTTTCTAGATGTCATATTAGAGGGCTCATTGGGTTCGTTTCAGGGAACTGTATGCTCCCTTGGGGTTTAGTTTCTTTTTCTGGAGACAAGTTGTGACATGCTGCAGCCTCCCTCCCTCCAGCGCCTCTGGGTGCCCTGTGCCGCTGCGCCCTTGCTCTCTCCTGGTTGCCCACGTGGTCCCTCAGTGTCCATTAGTCCCACCTCTTACTGCTCTTTTATAAACCTGGAGCATCCTAGAGATGGGAAGCTGTGCCTGGATCACAGAATATTTTGGGTTTTAACTTTGCCTCTGCCATATCATGCCACTCTTGGCCTAATTGATCTACTAAGAGGCAAAAATGGTCATTGTCAACTTAAGAGATATTTCCTTTTTTATAAGAGGAGACTTGTCTGATCAGAGCCTGTGACCTTTTGGGCTCTTGAGAGAAGCCAAAACACTGATTCAAAGGGTTTGGGGTTTTTCTTGGGTATAGCAGTGAACATAGCTGTTTGTTTTCTGAAGCCTGGTTATTGCTGAGTTCTGGAGAGTGGATTCTGGACAGCCATACTGCGAAAATAAACACACTGCTGAAGGAAATCAGCTTGTGGTTAATTAGCAGCACAGAGAATGAATATGTGTCAGCGTTCAGATGTTTGAATTGGAAGTTCTTTACATGACTTGATAGGCTTGGATGCACAAGCATTTTTTAAATGCTAAAAAGCCACCAAAAATGTATTTTTAAAAGCTTCTTTGAAGGCCACTTTCTGTATTAAGCTGATTGAACTGAGGGCTGGTGATGTCATTTCCCTCCAACTTACTGCAAAACTCTCCTGTAAAAGCATAATGTTAGGAAAACCACCGCAAAATGAGAGAAGCAAAGGCGTGTGCCCAAGAAATTATGCCATCCAAGGTGGAGTAACAGCCCCACTCCTGCACCGCCGACTGGAGAGGGCCTAGGAGGGGTTTCACTGAGGAGATGTTTGAAAAGCTCTCTTCCACAGCCTTTTAAAACGGAATGTTCCATTGAGAGCAAGTTGGCAGCGCCATTGCGTGCCTTCTTTGAGGTGGCTGCTGATTTGCCTTGTCTGTGAGCTGCTTCGGTAGATTTTCTCTCATGGCTTCCCTCGGTGGGGTTTTCAGGTGCGTGTTCTCCTCAGACAGGACTTGAAGCAGTGCTGGGAGCTTAATGTCATCGCTGAGATGTGTTAAGACCTGCTAGGAATGCCGTTCTTAAGCAGTAGTGCATGTGGAAAGTCCTGGCATTCTTACTGTGAAAGGAACCTTGTGTACAGAGTAACTCCGACTCCTTGTGTGTGGGTAGTAATCAAGTTTAAAAAATATATACGTCACTTAATGTGCCCACACATCTTGTAAACATTCTGTGTAAAATGTAAGTCAAAGTAGACTTTGACTTACAAAGTAGAACAAAATAATCTTAAAGAAGAGATGTAATGAATCCTTCTGTGTAGCAGTCTCCGTTCCTCTGTTGCCTCCCCAAAATATCAGGCAGACCATTTTTAGAATGATATGACAGAAATAACCTTGTGCATTTCCTGCAGTCTGCTGCGCTGAATTTTGGGCAGAGTACGCTTTGGGATTTCACTGGTGAAGCTGAAGTACAAATCCAGATGAGTTTGGGAAGCTTGGGCCAGGATTGCTTAAAGAGATGTACAATCAAATTAAGGTTGTTGAAGCATGAGAGTAAGTGGGGGGGGTTCGAGCACCGACCAGCTCCCACAGAGCACAACAAGCCTCATTTTCTCCCCTGCCAAGGCAGAAATCTGCACTTGCCCAGCAGCAGTTTCCCACTCTTGCACTCCCTGGCCCAGATCCTCAGCTGTGGAGGAACCATCAAGAAGCTGAAGTCATCTGCAGCGCAGCAATCCCTCCATGGGCTGGAGGTGGCTGCTGAGAGCTTTCCAGAGCTGCGCTGGCCTCTTCCAGCTGCCCGCGCACTCAGGTGTGTCCCACGCACTGCTGGGAGGGACTGGCATGGGGCTGGCTGCCCTTCCTTGGGCAATGGAGGGGGAGGAATCATTAGCTGTACCTTCCTAGGCTTGCCTTGTGTCTTCTGTTGGCCATGCTCTGCGAAAGCGCAGGATGGGGCTGAGCGTCTCGCCTGCTTTGCGTGGTGGCTGCACATGGTGCTGAGCAGTGCAAAGCCAAGTGAGCTCTCACTGACTAAAGCTTTTTGTATTTGGCCCAGAGAGAATGAGCCTTTTGGGGGAAGGAAAAAACAGGAGGCCTGCTGGCTAAAAAATCCCCTGTAGAGTACAGTAGAGTGGAGTGATGTTAAACCTGTATCACTGCGAGTAACAGAACTGGTCCTTCACACAGGCTGCTGTAACTCCATCGTTTATTTTTAGGGGAAAGACTTCTGAAGTTACCTTTTCCATTCAGTGAAGTTTGGCTTTAAATTTTTTTGACTGTTCCAAGAAAGAAAATTAAATGTTGACTTTAAGCACCTCGGTTAAATACTCCAAAGCTGTGAAAGTGCATATTTCAGAGGGGAAAGTTCTGGGTTTAATGCAGTAGTTTGCATTTATAGGAAAGATAAACCTAGTCTGAAGTAACATTTCTCTAAGCCTTTTTTGGTAGAATTTGATCAGCAGTTTAAGCAACTGTAACTGGTTCCAGGAACACTTCAAAGCAGGCGCTTCTCATTGGCCATTTGCAAAATCACCTTCTGAGACTGAGGCTCTGGAAATGCATTTATTCGTAGAATATGTCTTGCATTAGTCCTCAGTTGGCCAACAAAATTATCTAAGGCACGGCTGAGGCAGCTACTAAAAAGAAACTTAAAAGGCATTACTGTTCTGGTGAAGATGATGCAATACACTTGTGCTATTATCAGTCCCAAAGTAAAATTAAATACATTCAAATGAGCGTGTTCTGAGGGATTTGATTAATGCAGAGCTTTAAAGAAAAGTCGCTTTGAGTAAAGGCCCACCCTTCTTAATTTATTGTGTGTGAAAGCTTAGGTGAAAGGCGAGCGCCTTTACGCGCCCCGTTGCTCGTCCCAGGTCTGCAGGCAGTGAGAAGGAAGTGACACATAATATTCCATGTTGGTTTTCCTCATCTCACAGACAAGGCCTATGGTTGTTGAATCTTTACAGCAGGAAGCAAAATGCTCAATATGTTGGCTTTTGTTCAGATAGGAGTTCGGAACAGAGTAGAGGTGAATATTGTCTTTAAATAAGCATGCACAGTTGTTGCCCTGAGGTACGTTAGACAGTATTGCCTGCTGGGGTTGAAGTAATAGCTGCTCACAAAAGAAAATATTGAAATGTTTTTATAAACACTACATTATCTAAGAGAACAGCAGTGTTTTGAGATTTCAAAGTCTCTGTCATCCCAACTGAGCAAAGCATTTAAGGGCTTCCTCAACGCGTCTCCTTTCTGCAGAGCCCTCTAAGTATACGCTTAGATTTAAGCAGTTAAATTAACGGAGGTGATGCACAAAGTCTAGCAGATGCTTAAATGTGACGCCGTTGGGGTGTTTCTGGAGCGCCAACTTGGGTGATGAGGAATTGTTCACTGGGGACCACACCTAGAGCTTTCTGAACACGTCAGCAGGTGAGCATGGCGGAGGCGCAGACGGGAAGCAGGTGGCTGGTTTGCTCTGTGCCTATTCGTGACAAATGGCACGCTGTCTTCCAAATTTCTGGCTTCACAGCCCTCTGGAGAATGTGTCATGGCTGTCAGAAAACAATTAAGAAGCCATTACGAGGGAATGCTTTTGCCAATCCGGCACCTGACGCAGCCGCAGGATGCACCTTAGCTTATGAGTCAGGAATGCACCAGCCGCAGCCTTGGTCACGTAAGGATTCCCCTGCTGCTGGCATGTGCCCTGGCCCTTCTCCAGCCCTTGTCTGCTTTGGGTTTGTTTTTTTTTAAATCTGAAGGATCTGGCTCAAAAAAATCCAATGCCACTTCTTTATTTTCCGTATTATTGCTGTTTATTGAGAAATAAATGCCTTAAACCCATACCGTTACTGACGTGTAACTGTGTTTATTTGCAGCGGTGCTGAGTCTCAGGTGCTGGTCCTGCCCGCGCAGCCACACGCAGCCCTCCCGCTCCTCCCACCCGTGGCAAAGTTACAGAGGTTTTGTATAAGCAGACGTGTGCTGTGTGGTATGCAGGCGTACCGCTCAGCCCTCAGCGGCTTCTGGGGGCAAGTCAGTTGTAAGTTATGTTTTTGTGTTCTCTGCAGTGTGCATCCAGCAACGTTACGGGGTCTTAGTGCCTCTTGCAGCGGTCCGTGCTGCTTTTTTATCGCGCCAGAGCTACAAAGTAGTAGCTAGCTGAGCAGCCAGAGCTTTTACAGCAGTGAAATTCTTCTGTGTGGGAGTGTGTGGCCCTTGTTGAAGTTTCAAAACCAGAGGCAACCTTATCTTCCTTAAAAATAGGAGTAATAATAAAAAACAGATTTAAAAAAATCCCAAAGGGAGTAATGTTAATTTATCAAGGATGATCTGCAGAGGAAAGCAGACAGGGTTGGTGCTCTTTGCTTTACTGATATACATATTTCCCCCCAGCCTCCTCTTCCTGATGCCGCTCTGTGATTTTTCAGAAAAATGTGTATTTTTAGTTTTGAGCATGTCTTTTCCCCTCTTTTCTTTCCTTACATGTAAAAAGAAACAAAGTGATTCCCAGATTTGCCCACCTGGACTCTAGCACACATGTTTTGAAAGTAAAATCTGATTAGTTGCTGGAGGAAGAATGTGGTGGTGATGTTTTTAATTTCTTTTCCCCATGAAGCCACTTCACACTTCTGGTGTGTAAGAACTGCTCCTGTGATAACCGCTCCTTCCTGTTTGTCCGTTTGGTTTACCTGTTGCATCCTGTTGTAAATGGAAAGCACATTCTCTTTGGGTCAAGGACTTTCTCTTTTATACCGGTTGTGTATCAGCCTTGATATTTGATTGAGGTTTAGCGGGGATTAGTGAGTACTACCATAAAACAATTAGCATCCTCAAAAGTCAGTGATCTGGAGGTCTGGAGTGGAATTTGCTAAATTCATTGTGTGTGCAAATGAGCGCACACCATTCAGTGGATGGCTCTGCTCCTTCCCTTCCTGGAAGGTAACTAACCATTCAGGTTTTGGGAACCTGCTTTTGTTTGCCTTTCTGAATGCCCTTTTACGCCTCAGAACTTTACATCGCTCTGGGCACACTGGAGGTTCTGAGAAAAGACTGGACTGAGTGATCATGTGTATTGTTCTACCCAAGGACTGTTTATGGCTTTTTGTTTTAGGGACTGTTCTGCCTAAATACATTGAATGCTTTCAAAGTTTGGCATCCGTTCTTGTGGTATCAGAACTCGGGGTGTGTTTCCAGTGGCCTTGCATGCTTCCACAAAGGGACCTGTCACATGTATTTTATAGAAAAGCATTGAGGCCAACAGGGAGGATTTTTATAAGAATAAAAGACCTAAAAGGAATCTGAAGGTTTTGAGAACTTTGGTCTAATTCACCCAAATCTAGCTAAACTACATCTACGAGAACAAGAAATGAATCTTACTTTCCTCTGGTGGAGAACTGTGCTCCCAGTGCTTCACTTTTTTTCAGCCTGGAATGGCTTTTACCATGCTCTCGTTTGTGCTAAACAAAATATTTCCCCCTTCAAGCCCATATTTTGCAAATGGGAACAAGGAATGCAGAATATAATGTCTTCAGGTTACCCGAGGCACTTCTGGTTTTGCTTTGATTTCTGTGTGGAGAAAGGAGACAGCGACAGCCCTTCACTAACAAAGAGGATGAGTGTTTTTAGAAGACTTGCAAACCAACGCCGAGTGCGAGGAACCGCGCTGCAGTGAGTCAGCACATCTCAAGGCTGGGTTTCCTGCTGCGGGCAGGACGCGGTACTCCTGCCTTATCAGAAAATGGATGGTAACACCATTCCTCCTTCCACACCTCCTCCCCGTGCCCCCGGCAGACGTGAGCCTCTCAGCTGCCCAAGGGGCCGGCAGCCTGCCTGTGCCGGAGGCTGAGCCAGCGTTCCCACCAGGTTTCTTGTTCTTCCAGTACAGAGCGAGATATCCGGGGCGAGGAGCGTGGCGGCTCTGGGATGAAGGCTGCAGTTTGTTACAAACTCCTGTCCTACTTTTTGTCTGGGTGGCCTGATTTGCACAATAGTGCCAATTCGCATTGTGGTGTTTACAGAGTAAAGACAGGATGTGCGCTGGCCTGTCGCAGTGCATTATCTGCTCGCGTTATATTTTTAGGCTCTCGCTTCCATGACAAAATATTCAGTGACAGTATATTTGCCTACGAGCCTTTGAAGGTCTGGTTTTGCCTCGTGTAAGAGTTCCCATTGTCTGGGATTCCGCCAGCGTTTAAGCAGCAATGCTAGGTTTTACATGGCATCTCCATAATGTTTCTAGAAACAAACTTTGTCTTGCTTTCGGTAAAGCCACGGTCCCGCCTTCAAAAGGTTGCGTTTGTGGCGAGCTGACTGCTGATGGGTTCTTCGTGCCAAACAAACTGTGGCGAGTGTTGTGAAAGCAAATAGGAAATGTGTGTGGTGCTGTTAATTACAACAAACTGAACAGCCTGGGGAGTAGCTGCTCGCAGGGGCTGCTCCTCAAGCTTTCCTTACAAGTAAGCTCATGTTCATAGCAGGGGGAAGACCCTACCCAGCAACCCTCAGTTCACTCAGCAAAGCAGGAGCAAAGATTGTTGTGGCCAGTGTTGGAGCTGAAATGTGAGAAAGTAGCGCTCAGAGGAGCGGGACAGATCCTGCTGGTGTGGAGAGCTGGGCCGGAGCTGTGGAACTTTCTACCAGCAGAGACAGAGGTAATTCCCCATGCTCAGCATATTCAGAGCCTGAATGCAAAACTCATCTTTTCCTTGAGTATTTTTTTTTTTTTTACTCACAAACTCACAATGGATAAAAATAAAATCTTAAGAACTAATCCAGTGAAGCATTTTCTTGCCGGCTGAGAAGAGAGACAGAAAGAACAATAAACACTTTGTTTCTCTTTTGCAGTATCTGGTCAGTGGTCAGATACAACAGAGCTAAAGAGGTCACGTAAACACAGATAATTTGGAGCTGGATGTGCTGTGGAAGGGGATGGAACCAGGACAAAGCCGTGTGCGCGTGGTGACTTAGAGGACTGAAGAAGGCAAATCCTCTCTTTCGGGCTCATCTATAAATCAATTACCATTTGTTCCTTATTAATAATTTAGCTGCCAAGAATGTGCTTATTGCTTTAGAAGGGGGGAAAAATACAGTCTGTCCATGGACTGAATAGCTGGCAGTCTAAAAGATGCAAGACAGTACTCATGGGAATATCCAGAGAGAGCTGTAACCGTGGGCTGTATTAATTACTTTAATATTTTTGCACTGTCTCCTCCCTGTAAACCATTTTGTCTGCTTGCATCCTGTTGATAGTGCGTTCTGCACTCCGTTTAACTGACCTTTCCAAAGAAATGAGACAGTGAAGGATCAACCTTCCATCTCGTCAGGGCTGGAAGGGTTTTCTGTGCCCCAGTAATGCTGAAAGCTGCACGAGGCAGGGGAAAGGGAGCAAGGTAGGGAGGGAAGGAGCAGCCGAGGGGAAGCGCGTGGTGGATGTCCAGTCTGGGCAAGGGATTTGGGAGGAGAGGGAGAGCTGCAGCTGGGATGAGCTCTCAAATGTGAGATATAAAGAGGGCTGGAGTGCCTTGAGGACAAGGCTGTAGGCTGTTTGAACTTAATACCTTGTAGAAGATACCGGACACATTAAGAGAGGAGTGTGATTGATGGGTCAGAACGATAATTTTAGCAGCTGTGTTTTTTGATGGGTTGGAGGAACAAGATATTTGTCTGATGTGCCAGAGAGGAGGAAGAGGTTAGATGGGATGACATAAGGACAGGCAAGCTGTTTTGGTTGCAGAGAAAAAAAAAGAAGAGGTAGATCTTCATTTATCTGGTGGGATTTGGTTTTTTTTGTGTTTTCTTAAATGTTGTGCAGGAAAATATATCAAGGTACAAGTAGTGAACAAAATAAAAAGCAACTGGGGAGGCTACTAGAGGTGGTGTGGAGCAGTGGTTGCAGACGGTGGGCAGGTTTCTAGAGTAAGGTTTAACATCGCTGTTACGCAGCAGGTCCGTGCCAGGATGGGGATGAAATCCAGGTCTTCTGCCTCCAGTTGTAGACAGTGTCCCTGTCTTTACACACCAGCAGTGCCCAGCCAGCGCGGCAGCGGTGTGTTAGAGGAAAGGCATGGCACGAAGCCTAAGTTAGTAAGTTCAGTGGGATGTTGGGAGGCAGTGAATCGCGGAGTGCTACCAGTGCTCTCCCTTACTGAAAGGCAGAAACCTCTGTGGAGCACCCCGCCACTCTCACTTCCTTACCGTGCTTCTGAGCGTTGTTGTGGGATCAATTCTGGTCCACAGAACACTCAGCACTGCAGTGTCCTTTCCCTGGGAGCAGCTAGGAGTGAGTTCAGAAAGTTTATCTGGGCGAGCGATGTATGCAGACTCGGAGGTTTGGGAACGGGATAAGGAAAATGGAGAGGAGCTGGACTTGCTAGTGTTTAATGTCTCGTTGAGAGAGGGAGTTGGATCCTGTTCCGCACAGAGCAGACAGTGGGTGCAGACTCTTAGTAAATAGACTTAGTGCCGTGAGGAGGAAGCATGATTGGTCATTGCCTGTGTGTGTTTTAGAGCGATCAAATTTATTTCATGGAGTTGTTTTTTGAGGATGGAGTGGGTGTGTGGACCCAAGGCTTAGTCACGAGGGGAGGGGAAGGAAAACTGTCTTGACTTGTGAAATCAAATATTTGTGACATCCCATTGTTTCCCTGTCTCCGTATAGCCCGTGCCCGTATTCACTTGCTGTAGGAGTGAGCAGTGGTGCTGGATCTGCGCGTGGCTCATATTCCTTTTTGTAGCACTCGGAGGGGATTGCCTGCTCTTTGGCACCCTTGGTTGCGTGCTTTCTCTCACTCTTTCTCATGCCTTGGACAGCCCAGTAAGTATTTAGGGAAGGTGTAGGTAGTGAGACATCTCCCAATCAACGAGACCTGGAGGGTGCTTAAAAATGTGAGTGTGATTCACTGGAAGGCTCTCTGTTCTCTGAGTCACTGCTGACCCAGGGACCTGGTAAGTGCGTTATGCTCCTGAGAAGGAGACATGAGAAGACAACCATAATTGACTGTGACCTCTATGCCTCATCGTGTTGTTCTAGAGAAGCTAGGTGGTGTTCCCAGGTCTCCTGTCTGCATTTCATCTTGAGTAGTTATTAGAGTTTGCTTCTAAAGTTTCCCTCAAGCTTTGATTTGGAGTGAATGGTGGCGGTCTTCGTGTTGGCCGTGGACGTGCTGTAGTGTTGCTGTGAGCTGTTAGGCAGCGGTTCAGTGTTACTCTCGTCTCGGCTATACCACAAAGATAGATCTGTTTGTACACTTGTATAGTTTTGAAAACACTTCAGAATTCGAAGAACAGAAAATAGTTTTGTCTTCTGTGGATTCCCCTTTCAGGTCACAGCAGAGGGATGCTGGTCTACTGCTGCAGACCAGAAAGGATCTCTCCTGTGGCTTTAAAGAGCTTCCGGTCTTCATCTAGCATTATTCCTCGTGAAGGTTTCCAGATGGCAAGGAGATACGAGGCCTGGGAAAGAGAAGCCTGTGTGGTTGCCGGATGGAGCGAGGAGGAGGAGAGCTGTGCTCCCAAACAGCATTCCTTGCCCCCTTTGTGAGCTCCAAAACCACGCACCACAGCCCAGCCAGACTCCTGACTGACATTAAAGGCATTGGCCAAGAGGGGCCAAAAAGAAAATGAGGAAGAAAAACCTCCCTTGTTTCTGGAATTCTGCTGATAATTTTCCGTAATTTGGCTGATAATGGCTGGCAGTGTCACTGTCACCCTGGACCAGCTGCCAAAGACGCCAGGCGCTCGTTCCTCCTGCGTCACCCCGCTCTACCAACATTTGACAGCGTCCGATGTGAAGTTGGCATGAAAATCAAAAGCAGCTTTAAAATGTGCTCTGGCTTTTTCAAGTACAAACTAATATTGACCTGTGAGTCTGCTTCCCTCCTGGTTCCCCTCTCCTTGGCAAGCTCTAGATCTGCTTCTAGTCTGAGCTTAATGTTTAAGCATTTCTCCGGTGAGGTTCCCAGGACGTGAATATTAAATATTCTTTTTAGTTTAGAGGGAGGGAAGGGGGAGATAACAACAGGAAAGCTGCTTGAAGTGTCTCCCTGTTACTTAAATGTGAGTTTTGATGCAGTTGATATTTTCAGCTGTTCATTATGGACACCTCATGGAAAACTTTTGAAAAACATCTCATTTGGGAACAGTTCTGTCTCCTGTGGTGGTTGAAGGGTGACTTGTTTTCGTGTTGGTTTTTTTCTGGACTGTTCTTTAATCATTTCTTGCCTCAAGTTTTTATTCCTACTGACATTTACATGAAAATAAGGTATCTGTTTATGTTGATTTTGGCTACTTGCTTTTTCCTGCTCCTTTCTATGTCATACCAGCTGGATTTCCATGCGAGCAATAGTCGTGATAAAACCTTTCCAGGAAAGGTACTGTGCACGCACAAGCTCGAGATCCTGTTTGGATGATAAGAATGACTTAGCGTGATACCGATACGTGCTTTGTAGAGCTGTTACTCATGCCGCTGCGCCGCTCTCCCACACATCCTGCATTAGTCAGAGCTCAGCGTTGAAATTTTACATCCTTGCTCCCAGCCGTATCGCCAGTGCAGGGCTTGGTGCAGTTTGGGGCAGGGGAGAGTGAGGGATTGAGGGAAAACAGCTGTGCTTGTGTTAGCGCTGCTTTCCTTCGGATAGATAGTGATGCTGCAGATCCTGCTGGGAAAGTGGGGCATCCTGAGAGGGAGCAACAGCGTGCAAAAGTCTGATTTTTGGCGAGCAAGGGAATTCCTCATGCCTTGCAGCACGGGGAAGATGTTCTCCCCTCACTTTCCTCAAAGTTTTTCAGTGTGGTTTTTTTTAATCATACTGTGTATTTTAGGAAAGCAGAATGGGCTTCCATGAATCAGGTAATTATCGTGGCCGGAGGGGCTGGCTGAGGGAGTGACTTTCTCTGGCTGCATGGCACGTCTGCTGTGCTGTTAGGCTGCAAGTGGTAGCCTGAGAAAAAACCCTTTCAGCTGATTTACTGGTAGATTTACTAGAAGAAAGGAAGCTTTCAGGTAGGCCACATACACGGCTTCCTTTTTTGCTGTTAAGAGATTTTGGTGGGGAAAAAAGATATCTCAGCCGAAGCATTTTCCACCTCTCTGGTGCAAATAACCCTCTCCTCTTATTGTATAGGAACAGCCCCCAAAATAAAACTAACAAACCAAAAGCCCGTAACACCACCTCCTCTCTTCCCTCACCCTCCTCAGATGTGTTGTAAAACCTGATTATGAGACAGAGAAGTTTTCAAAGTTGTTCCTCCGAATACACACAAACTCTTGCAGAGTCTCGAGTCCCTGATTTCTCTGGTAATTACAGACATAAGAGACTGTAAAATATTAACTTCTGTGGACTTTTAATGAGGCATTTCATCTCCAATCTGCAGCATTCCCCTAAGACATCACACTCTTTTAGGTTTGTTTTTTGAGCTGGATTTCTCCTGAATTGCTGGTGACTCATAATTAAGGAAGTCAGAGTTGTAAAATTAACACAGCCTTCTTCCACTACCCTTTTCACCTCGCTCACAGGGCACGCACCTTCTGTTAACTCCTTGTGGAAACTTCAAGGCTGGTTTTAGTAGCGGAGGTAGCTCGCTGTCATCGGGACCCAGGAGGAAAGTGTGTGAGAATCTGCTCTGTGACGAAACACGCAGCCTGCACATGGGAAGTGATTCATGCAGAACTGATTCATTAGCAACTCGCAGGACGCCAGAGCGGCTCGGAGGCTGGGGAAGCTCGGGTGGAAAAAAGAGGTGGTTAATTGTTTGGGAGAAAGGGAGAGACTGAAGGCTGAGGAACCCAGACTGAAGTTTTTGTAAGCAAGCTGCATTTCCTTTAAAGTTGATCAGCCTTAATGAAGAACAGGTCCTCGTCACGCATCTGTGGCTCTGCTGTTGAGCGGATCCCAAAGGACGTCCCTGCGGAGGGGCTCGGGGTCGGGGAGGATGTTGGGCGGAAGTGTGAGCGTTTGTGGGACTGGGTCCCCTTATTTGTGGTATGCTGTTAATTAGTACTCGTTGTGCAAATAATTATATATCCGAGTTGCTGTTAAAGCAGCTTGAAAAGCACTGTCATGTAGAGCCAGCGGAATTAACGGAAGGCTTTAAAGGCCTGTGTAATTCAAGGAAGATACCCATCTGTGTCTTAAGTACCCAGGTTGCTTTTGAAAATGGGAGATGGGCACTCTGGAAAATTTCACCCTGGATCTTGTTATCCATGCGGGGGAGGTACACACAGAGATGTCAAATCTTGAAATAGCTGCTTTTCAAATTACAGGAAAAGCAGCAACGTTTTCACTGTATAATAAAGAAAATAACAGCAAGGAACCTTGAGGAGCCTCAAACTATTCCAAACAAGATAATTGGAGGCTGCAGCACAGTGTATTTTTAGTTATATCTGCTATAAAGTAAACACGCTCTTTGCCCAGGACCACCAAAAATGTTTCCATAAGAAATGTTGGCTTTGTCCCAACTTGATAGAACGCACAAACATTGGTCTGAGAAGTCAGTTCCGACGCCTGGTATTTATATGGAGTTTGTGTTGGAGGCACTGGCAGTTGTATATATTGTGAAGGAGAGTCCAGGGTATTAAAAATGTCGTTTTTCAACACTCACTGTGATAATCACTTCTGCTTTTGTTAGCAGATGTGTATATTTGGGGCAACAGTTCTTGATGTGAGACCTCTATCTAAACATTGCACAGTACATTAGGTTCTTTTCTCCTTCAGCAGTTAAGAAACATGTTCTTTTCTTTGCTCTTTTGCTCTGGTTTTATTTGGGCTACATTGACAGCTGATACTAATTTGCAAAGCTCTCCTGATTTCAGTGAAAATACAAAGTTGGTTTGTTTTTTTTTTTTTTCCTGCGGTATCAAGAAGATGCGTGTTGAAGCGAGATATTAAATGTAAATCAGTATAAGTATTGTGGAATCTACAGAGTAACTGACTTGTACAGCAGCGGGTTTGTTTTTGTTTTGTTTTGTTTTATTATTATTATTACTAACAGAACCATGTGCTTCAGTTATTCAGTCTTTCTTGAAATACTTTTGTTTTGAATGCAGGCTGTGTTATGGAAGATTATCTGAATCTCTTTGGCATTTCCATCCGTCCGTTTTCTCCTTATGAAACTCCTCTGAGCCTACAAACACACAGACCCATCAGTATGCCTGGAATCTCCTCGGAGAGGGGAAGTTGCTGGTTCGATTGGATGAAAGTGCATTGGGTTTTGGATTTCATGATTGGAGTTAAACGTGAGATTCTGGGAAGAAATGACAAGCTCGTATGATAAATGGCTTTTCAAAAAGGCACGCTCCTTTTGAGAGGCTGAGCCGCTTACCGTGTCTGCTTCCTCCACCCCCAGTCCCCTTAAGGCTCAAGCACAAATAAATTTAGATAAGTCTGACACAGATTTGGGCAAATAAACTTTACTGAAATGAATAAAAGGACTGGAACCGCTTATTAAAAAATGGATTTAAAAGTTAGGGGAGTTATAAAAATCATACAAAAAGTCACGTTTGTTCCACAGAAGGTAACTGGGAAAGGGCTTGGATGTGATACCTTCAGATGCACTTCTGGCCTCAGATTCCACTTACATCCCTCATTCTCTACTGATTTATGTTCATGGTAAGTTAGTAGTAGTGAATTACCCCGTTCTTACCAAAATGGAGCTTGGCCCTACCTGCCTCTTGTGGTAATAACCAGGATGGTTAGGGGCTTTTGTGGGCTTCCCTGGGGTAGAGGGGTACCACTGGAGAAGTTTTAACTGCGTGATTTCTGCCGCAGTTGTTAGAAATTACCTGTGCCTTGCTGGGAAATTCATGGCTTTCCTTTGAAACAGAATAGCGTATCTTTTCTGAGAACTGCCATCCACCTTGCAGGTCCCGGTGCAGTTTGACAAGTGTAGATGGCAGAAATACGGGGATGTGTATTAGGAAGTTTAGAACTGGGTTTATGATTAAGCCTTAATTAAGCATTAGGCTATATTATGTCCTTTCTGGGGTAGGAGGGTGAAGGATGCGTGGCTGGGCCTCTGAAGTACCTCTCTTCTGTGCTGCTGGCTATCAGAAAGAGGAGATGAGAGAGATGTAGAGGCATATAATTACAAAATGGCTAAAAACAGAGGAGAGGAAGCTGGGTTTGATAGCCAGTAGCCAATATCCTGTAGCTGTGGCATAAGCCAGAGTGATGTGAAAAACAGAGATTGGTAACAAATACAGAGGAAAAAGTAGTTAGATTGTGATACTGCAGGACAGAGCAAGACCTGTCTGTAGCTTTAAAGAAATCTACATTAAACAAAGCTGTTATTTGCATGCCAGGAGGGAGTAGAAGCGGCCACAGCTCGGAGAGGAGAGCTGTGGAGTACAGGACAAGCAGAAGGCGGCTTTAGAGAAGCAACAATGGACAGACAGTTTATGGTAAACCAATAAAACGTACTTATGTCTGAATCTGAAATTAGACTCCGAAAAATATGGTCTCAAGGCACCTGCTAAAGAGCTTAGCGTTACTGGAATCTTAATAAATGACTCATGCTGTCATAATCTGATCCTGACATCAGCTCTCCGTGCTGTATTTCTTCAGCTTTCGAGTGGGGGAAGGGGAAGGCTGCAAAGCCTTGGTGAAGACCGAGAGATGGAAATAGGCAGCAAGGAGCCCACACAAGATCTGTCGGTAATTTCTGTATTGTCAGCTGCTTTTGTATCCCGGAACAAATGAGGCTCGAGCAGAAGTATTCATGCAGCATCAGAAGACGTGGGAATTGCTCTTTGCCGTTAAAACCTTTCCCCGGTACTGCAGGCGGTACCTTGTAGCAGGCTCTGCTGAAGACCTCATGGCCAGCAGATGCGTGGAGCTGTGCCACCCGCGGGCGCTGGTCCGGTGCTTACCTGTGAGTACGCGTGCAGCGGGCTGCCCCGAGGCTGTGCTAACCTTGGCGGGGGTTTGCGCCTGCGCCGCAGCGCTTCCGCTCCCCTCGGCGACTGCTCGCGAAGGTCGGAAGCATCTGAAGATAGCTGCCATCTGCAAATGTAGGGGAGATGTGGTTTTCTTCTAAATCCAAAGGAGGGCCTTGGTGGGAAGAATGAGCAGTCCAAATGAGAGAATTACCAGCACAAAATAACTGTGATTTTGGTGGCACTGAGGGAGCGATGAACTCTTGTTCCTGCTGTTGGCTCTGACACAGACTTTTCTTTTGCTTTGGGAGAATCATTTAACTTCATTGCTTATGGGGCAGTAAAAACTTATTCTCTCCACAGAGATGTGTTGCAAATTAGATGTTTGTTAATTCCTTTAATCTTCTATGAATTTAAGTGCTAAGTAGAAATATTAATTATTAGTTTCCTCTTTGACAGTGTGATACTGTGCATTGCAAACCTCAGTTCACCACAGTTTGCTTCTATTTCTAGAACCTGAATGACAGTACTGTTAAAACTGCACCAGAAATTGGAAAATGTAGTGATGGTGAGCAAATTGAGGGGAAAGAGATGGTGAGGGATCAGCTTTTGAATTGCAAATGTGCTGCATGGGTCATTTTTTTTATTCGGTGTTATTCATTTGGCCAGCGTTCAGGGAGAGCTGAGATTTTCTCCAACTTTTCAGTGGAGCCCTGTGGATGTTGCAGTGCTCTGCACACAAAAGCCAGATTCTGCTACGGGAACAAATGCTTACTTTCCTGGTGTAGACCAGATGCTGGGCCAGTAAGGAACTACTTACCATGTGTTGTGCTTAAGAGAAGAATCACAGCCTGTGGCCATAGTTCTCAGTGCGTTTTAGAGCATACTGGCAACTTTTTTGTCATGGTTTTAAAAACGAGCTTCTGCCTGTGGTTTTTAATAAGAACCTCTTGGAAATACATAACTTAAACTTTGGTTTTCTTTGTTCCTTATCCCTTTTTACACACACTGGTGTTCCTGGGTACTTGAGCCTTTCAGGTGTTTTGCTCTGTTGGAAGATTAATGGCAGGGATAGAAAACCGATGGGCTCTGCAAACAGGAGTGTGTGTGTGAGTGGTAGCGGGAGGGAACGGATCTCTGGTGGAGTAAATCTGAACCTTGACAACCCCCCCGTAGTGTCCTGCTGCTTATGTCACTTTGCTTCATTGGCACTACTGCGTTCCGCTGAATTCAACATTACTTTTAAAGAAAGAGACTGGATGCAAGAAAGAAAGAATTTCATTACCCATCTAGAGGAAAGATAGCTGCAAAATGCTCAAAGAGGAAAATAAGAAATAACAAATACATCTTTTGAAGGGTGGGTTTTTTTTTTTTTTCTTTCCTGATTCAGGATCTTACAAATTAAATTAGGTTTAAAAAACAAACAAACAAAAAATCCCCACACACCACCAACAACAAAACCAACAAGAAACCCAGCCTCAAAATAACGAAAAAAAGCCAGTCAGGCCTGGAAATCAAATTCCTGTTATGCAGTATAAGGTTCCCCTATTTACTCCTCACTCTTTTTCAAAGAGTTACAGAGGATTGGTGTGTTTAAAAAAAAAAAAAAGATTCTGTGTTTCTGTAATTGTTTTTTGCTCCCTTCTCTGTTTTTGCTATTAGGAGTCACTGTTGCCCTTTGTTCTTTCAGCGGCGGTAGTCTGGACAGTTTGGAGTAGCAGTCTCGTGTGTTAAACTTCCCTGGTAAATGGCTTGGCACGGGTAGGGATGGATCAGTCCTAAAGGTGTTCAGCCTGAGGGGTTTTTGCTGCAGCAGTGTCCTGACCGTGCCTTCTGCTGTTGTGCAAGCAATTAAATTACCTGACTGCATTCCTGGAGTCTTGGGCTCTCTTTCTCCATCCAGTATTTTTAAATCTCTGTTCTGACTGCCCCAGGTGTGTTGATCGTGTTTGAACGCACGTGTTGTAACCCTCAGGCCTTTGGCTAACTTCTCCTTGGGCATCTTTTACCAAGCCCTGAGTCTTCTGAGCTGTCTGACATGCAGGATATGGGCGCACAGTCGTTATCTGTATTGCTGACGCCCACAGCGTGGGCTGGGACCAACACGCGATGCGGTGTCAGCCTGCTCTCCCGCTCTAGCACAGCTGCCCAGCGGGTCTGCTGGCCACGTGCTGGTCCTTCAGGTGGGGACGTGCTGGTCTCTGCCCTGCTTCTCAGTGGGCTGATCCTTGACATCGCTGAGCCGCTGTCTTCCTCCTCTCCACTTCTTTGTCTTGTCATGTCAGGACATTGTTTTTCTGAATCATTGAGTTCATTTCTTTGTTATAAACCACTGCTAACTGGTATCAGCGCAGCAGTCTTGCTGTTCTGGCTTTGTTTTTCCTTGATCTTGCAGGCTCTCATAGCCTACATGCTCTCACTCTCGCAGGTGGTGATAACTACAGCCCATCGTGTTTCCTGTAGTAAAACAGGCTTGTGGATCACAATGTTTTCTCATTCTTATCTTGCCAGTTCAGAATACATTCTAGCTATGAAAGATGCACTAGAACACCTCTGGCAGCAAGAGTCTACGTCAGCCACTCAGTCTAAACATCGACACTGAAAAGAAGAGCTCTTTACAGCTTCTGCTACTTAATCTCACCACACAGTGTAGAGACACTTTGAAGACAGTGACCCATGAAAATAAATGGTGCTGCTTTTGGAGAGAACCATCCAACACTGAATTTTTGGCCAAAGAAGCTTTGGTATTTTTAAAAGAAATCCTGTTAGGAGTTCCTGTAGTACAGAATAATAAATGTTTTAAGTCAGTTGTACAGGGAGATCTGCTCAGCGCAGGATGGTTAAAAGAAAGGTAAGAGGGAGGAACAATTCGTTAAAGCAGTGGAAATTTTGGTGCTTAGATTCCGTTAGTTTTAATGAAGCCTGGATGTGCTGAGCTCTCAAGTGGTTTGGGGAATACTTCATCCTTCAAGATCAGACTGTACTTCAGAACAGGAGCAAGAAAGGGCAGAAGTTGTGTGTGCTGTGCAGTTTATTATCAGATTGCTCTGCACATGGATGTGAGAGACACTTCCTTGGGTCATCCCCGAGGGCTGTGGACTCAGAGATGGTGAGCCTGTCAAATGCATCCTCAGCTGCGGTTCACACTAACAAAAGTGTATATTAACTCCTCTCGCACCAGCTTTGGAATTTCATCAGGTTCCTCCAAGACATGTTGCAGCCTGTTAAACCATGAAAAAATGGGTAGTCTCCTGCCAAGTTAGAGACCTGAGCTGGCTTGTGGTGTGATGCTGAGGGGACAGGAGCCGCTGAGCGAAGGGAGGAGATGAGATAGGGCAGGACTGTGGGAACAGGAGTGTGTTGGACGGGACGAACACCATCTCACCAAGGCAGTGCTAGTCCCATAGCTTGGCCCAGCTGCCCTTAAGACAGCAGCCTAGATCATGTATAAGTGAGATGGCTGGGTGCTCGAGACAGTTCCCGTGCTTGATCAAGTGTTTGCATCTACGAATGAGCATTCAGTTAGCTCATAAAGATGTGGCAATTGAGTGTGGTGGTTGGAGTGCTGTATGTACGCAGAAAGCTGCCTTTAGTCGAGCGCAGTGTTTGCTTATCTAATCTGGTGCCCCGTCTCAGCCATACCATTTGGAGAAAATGCTCTTTGAGGGTTGAGGCAGGACAGCAGAAAGCAAGCAAGCTGCCCTGTTCCTTAGCCATGTTCTTCCCAAGAACATGCAGATGATGATGTTTTGTCCCAAGTCCCTTAACAGAGAGCCTGAGGAGAGATTTCACAATCATAAAAATGTAATTAGCCCCCAGGGCTTTGGGGACATGTAATTCTTTTACCTTATCTTCTTACTGGGGGAAGAGGGAAGAAGGGGAGGTTATTATATTTGAAAATAAACCATATGGCTCTGTCATTTTAAAAAGTCATCTTAGATAAGATTGTAGAGAAGTTCATTTCTCTTCTGTCTTACAGACAGCATTCATGCCACGAGCAGCGGCAGACAGCAAGCACAGCACGTTTTCCGCAGTGTGCAGTCTCTGCTGACAGAAATCAGTGTCGGTGATACTAGCGGTTGAGCGCTGTGTTAGGCTTTTAGGCTGTTTTTCTTTTAGATAACCACTGAAGCTGCTCAGGGTTTGGGGACTGCTGGGACAACAGTCACTTGGTGTCCCTCTCCACTGTCTCCTGTGAGAACTTTGTCTGCAGAAGGGCCCCGTGAACCAGGACGGACAGTGAGGACCACTGCATCTGGGACAAAAAGTCTCAAGTTTGGTCCCTGTAGCAGCCATGCTGTCTGTGTTCTCCGTATTACTGCATCTGTCTCCTTCCCGGCACGTTTGTTTTACTGGTGCGTCCTGCATCCCAGCAGGACTGCTAGTTCAGGAGCTCGGACACAGGAGGAGGAATTGGGGCATGATGCCGTCTTCATAGATTTTTGGTAACTGCTTGGGGAGTTTGTGGAAGTGTCCATGTGTTCCTGCATGGCTTCCAGAGAGTGAGTCAGGCATGGAGGTGAGCTGGCTCATCTTTTGTAAAGACTTTGTAGCTTTTACCGAGGACCCTGGGGTGATGGAAAGAAGTGCACTTTCCCTTCCAGCTGCCTTGGATATCCTGTTGTAGGTATAAAGAGTTTCCTCTATCCTGGGAAACACAGGGAGAGAACCATCCTTGCAGGTATTCCCACAGTCATACACACTTTGTGTTACTCCCTCTCTCAGTTGCTAACCTTTCCTAAGAGGAAAAGAAAAACAGGGTTTTTTTAATTTTTACAACCTTTTGACAAGTTTTGGGGTGACGTAAGTGAAGTCTTGGCCCCATTGGAATCAATACCGAGATTCCCACCTTCCACAGGAGATCAGTTCTAGACACTGGTGCCCTACTTGTGAATCTTCCGTTCGGAAGCCTGGTTTCTGCTTTCCCGTCCTCAGAAGGAGCTGGGCACCAGGACACACTTGGAGAACGTGCCAGGTACTCAGCTGGTTGGTCACCCGGTCACACAGCAGTCTGAAGAGAGGATGTGACCCATAAATAACAGCACAATGTGAAGAAATACATGCTACAAATCCATAATATAAATAATAACTGTGGATGTTGGGCATTTTTGGGGTTTGTAATATACTTGAAGGTTTTAGGTTGGTTTTTTTGGTGTTTTTTTTTTGTAACCTGTACCAGTAAGTCCCTTGGTTACGGCATAGACTCCTTCTCTACTTTATGCGTAACTTACATGTGACGTGTTTTCCTGCTCCCTTAAATCCAGCTCTTCCGTAGTAGGTTGAACTGGTGGTGTTGTGCCGGCCTCGTTGTTGCAGCGCTGTTTACAGGAGGTGTGTGTGTTACCACGCTGTGCCAGAGAAGCTGTTGGGAAAACTCTCTGAGGGCAGCCAAGACTAGCGCAACCGCTGTTTGAATAATTGTTTGTGTGTTTTGGTTTGGTTTTTTTTTTTTTTTTTTTTTTCTTTCCTTGTCAAATTAAAAAATAGAAATATTTCATTTCACCAAACCCCTGAAGTCTTTTGTTTCAGTCATTAAGAGGAGGAAGGGAAATGAAGGGTTAGACTTCAAAGAAAGTGCCTGGGGGCAGTTGCTGTTCAGGGGCTCAGGGAGCGGAGCCCTCATTCGGGGTGGAGGAGACCCTGCTCCAGCTCTTTCCTTTGCTGGAGAGGAGCTGGACACGCTGGCCTTGCTTCCCAGGAAGGTTTGCTAGGCCATTCTGGGGTGAGGACAGGATTAGGTGAAGAATGAGTTGGAGGAGACACGGGCTAGATGTAAAACCGAAAGTAACTGATGCTGAAAAAACTCCTATTTTTTTTGCTTTGAAGCTGAAACTGGGAAAATGAAACTGGAAGCCTTGCCTGTTTGTAATGTTTGTGAACGCTATTTAAAGAAAAGGTACCTGTATCAATTTTGGCTGATTTTAGCATGGAAGTTCATGTCTCTCTGGGTTTTATCATGGAAGTTCATGTCTCTCTGGGTTTTATCATGGAAGTTCATGTCTCTCTGGGTTTTAAAAGTCCAGTTCCGTTAGCACGTATTTGGAGTCGTGGTACCTTTATGTGCGCAGCATGAATTGTTGAGAGCTGTGCAAATGGCCTCTTTGTTAGGACACATATAAATGCTTAAGGAGAACCACTAAATCGATGTGTTCTTGCTTGCTGTAGCTCTTGTCTCTGCCTCCAAATTAACATCTTCTCAGAAAATTAATAAATACAGGGCTGTTACAGCAAACAAACACTGTACAGCTTTCAGAGACGTGCGTCTCTGCCCGAAGCCCGGGACCGGAGTGCCTCCTCGCAGCCCTGCCTGTGCGGGTTTTGGCGACTAGCACCTCTGGATTGGGTCAGGAGGCTGCGTTTGCCGAGCAGCCCGTGCTTTGAGCCTCCTGCTGCAGTCTGCAGTCTTCACGTTGGGTTCCCCTGCCTGTGGCATCTGGTGGGCTGTGGGCAGCGTGGTCTGAATTGCTGTCCTCTCTGCGTTCCGACTGCAGATCGTTAGATGGCCGGCTGCAAGTATCTCACCGGAAAGGTCTTCCCCATGTGATCTACTGCCGGCTGTGGCGGTGGCCAGACCTTCATAGCCACCATGAGCTGCGTGCGATGGAGATGTGCGAGTACGCCTTCAACATGAAGAAGGATGAAGTCTGCGTGAACCCTTATCATTACCAAAGAGTGGAAACCCCAGGTACGGCTGGCCCTACCTGCAGATACCTTGGCTTCTCAGTACCAGCATCAGCCATTTATGAGTGCATTTCAAAATTGAATAAAGCAGCAGGCATGGGGTTCTAAAACCAAAGTGTATCTATTATTGATGATAATCTCTTACTGCATGCAGTAGAATAATTTATGAATCTGCACTCAGGGGGAAAATATAATTTCAAAATTGATAAAATCCACGTCGAGCAGGTTGCACTGCTGCCAGGTTCCTAATGTGGCATTGCGTGCATGTAAACAACTCGCACACATAGGAGATACAAGTACGAACTATGACAGTGTTCTGTGCATCCCTAATTGTTGGTATTAAATTAAGGATAAACTTACTGTTAAGTTGAAGTGGATCTAAGAATAACTCCCAGCACAGCTCAGTTTCCTGTTCTCAAGTCTCCTCCTGCCTCTGAAAGACTTTCATCTGGAGCTGCGTGTCAGTACAAATCTGCAGAACCAGTCTGGATGTTTATGCTAATCCTGTGTTGCTGTTCTATTTTATGTGAAATTTATTCCTTTTGAGTCATGTGTTACTACTTCTCTTAAATAGTTTTTCAAGAAGACTTGTTTCTTTGCCTTGGAAGGGGCAGACAGACTAGGTGTGTTCAGATAAGCACGTATCCCATCCCCGGCTGAGATGTGTTAAGAATAGCATCTCTAACTGCTGCTGTTATTTCAGAAGCAGGTATCAAATTGTGTCCCTTAATTAGCGACTTCGGTGTTGCGTGTATTTAAGGGTGTTACTCCAAACTGGTTTCTCCTCATTTTCTAGAGTTTCAGTCATTTTATTTTAAAGCTCTTAACATTGCTGTTCTTTTTTTTTTTTTTTTCTCCTTTCCATTTGTGCAGTGCTACCTCCGGTGCTAGTGCCTCGGCACACGGAGATCC